>CAJHQP010000789.1:0-152676 GCA_905132765.1 Moricandia arvensis | reverse complement strand
TTTCGTCGTGACCAATTTTGACCCCAACAGTTAGTCTGCAGCTCGCTAGAACTTTCCATAGTATTCTTGTGAGGTAGTAATAGGTGTGATAGTCAAGATCAATGGTTATAAATTCCAAGAGTGAAATAAACTTTTTCCGAAAGCTAAAGTGGATTCCTAAGTATATGAAGAATTTTTTATTCTTACTTGCTCACCTTCACATCTTCAAAGAATCTTCCTTAAGGTAGAAATTATCTCTCTGTTTTCTCTCATCGCTCTCTTTGTTATTTCCATTAGGTATTCTAGCAAAATAATGGCTAGAAGCACTTCTCGTCCTTCCCACAGACCTACAAGCTCGTTCAGTGAACTCCCCCTGTCATTTTTCCCAATGGAGACTGCATATCGAGTGAAGAAGTAACCTCGAAGGTCGAGTTTGTACCGCATTCCAGCGATCCTGCTGAAGCGATGGCATAATGGTTTGCTACATGCGGCTTAGATGCCCCTCCACCCAAGCCATGGTTCCCGCCGAGGCCTCGCGACAGAGAAATCTTTGAGGGACAAAGTGAGAGTACTTACTCTTACCTTAAGACCATCCGTGATTTCTGCTGGGTCCCGGATGAGGTGAAGTTTCATTTACCGAGGCATGGGGAGAGAGCTGAGACTCCCCCTCACGGTACTTACGAAGCACATCTTTTGCGTTGTCGCCTATGATTTCCTATCCCAGAGATCATAGTTAAAACCTTAAACCGTTTCAGGCTATCGATACGCCAAGTTACTCCTCGCGGTCTGCAACATCTCATAGGGATATTGGTATTGAGCTTTGAAAGAGGGATGAAGCTCAGTGCTGATTATCTAGAATGTTTGTTGTTCTCGGCTAATATGGGGATACAGATTCTTTATGTTTGAAGCCTCGAAACAATATGATGATAATCAAGGGGTTTGCTTCGAACATGAAATAGTGGTGATATTTCTATTTCTTCGTTCATATAGATAGTGCCTCTGTTTGGAAAAATGCATTCCTATTTTCAGACGCAAATGGTGCCGAAAGGGTATCTCTGTTGGATATCTTGATATTTTTCTTTCAAAGAAATCTAACTTTGTATTTGGGTTATCTGTTTTATAGTTTACGATCTCATTCCACCATATCATGTGTAATTGCCCATTGTTAGATACATTCTTCGAGGCGGTCCGTTTTTTGTGGCTATTTTTCTCTGGAGAGAGTTTGTGCAGCTGTTGCTCTACATCAGTCTCGATTAGAGCCTAGTCTTTTAATCGAATAAAACTCGGGTCCGGTCATGGGGGAGTTTATCCCATATGAGGTTCCTTAGAGAGGTAAAGGGAGAGGTCTCACAAGAACAAGCATATATATATACATATAAATCACTGTTGAGGATGATAATGTCGTTGCTGATGGGACTTTGTGATATGATCATGGGAAGCAGTAAAGAAATACGTTCATTGTTTGACTCATATCTTCCAAACCACGAGGCTTCTACGCATGAAATCACTTGGAGAATGTTCTCAACTCAGTTACGAAGCTCCTAGAAGAAGAATAAGATCAAACGGATTCATATGAAGGAGTTATGCAATTTACAAAACAGGTGATCTTCAGTTTACATAAATTTGGACCTATGTTCCTTCAATGAACAATTCCGACCAGCACAGATTGAATTAAGCCACAAACCCAATTGTTCTACAATATTGGTCCATCAGAGAAGCCCAGCAAAGTGGATTCAGCCCAATAATATCAAAAGAAGACTGATTTTCGTCTAGATCTAAAATAGCATTTATTTAAGTGTGTTTCTCTCTCTTGCATGCATAATAGAGTTTGAATTTCAACTACCAAATTGTGCTGCATGTTAGGATACTTTTATGGACGAAAATGACTTGTAATACTCTATAAAAAGAGCCCAAAATCATGAATAAAAGATAAGTTTTTTTTTCAGTAAAAATTAGAGAAGTTTCTCTCTTTCAAGATGTGATGTCTTGTAACTTTTGGAACTCCATGCTCATGGTGTGTCATATATATGTTCATGGCTGGTCTAGACTTATCATAGATCCTTTCACAGATCTTTGTGGCGTATCTCAATCCATCTCTCTATTCATTCCTTGTTGGTGTGTCATATCTAACAAGTTGTCGATTTCTTTGGTGTGTAATATCTAGAGAATCGATCCACCGGTGAATCAAAGGAATTTCCGCAACCTTTGTGTGCCATTCAATCCACATCCCTTGTCTTTGAAGCTCTACGGTTTCATAGAAGCAAGGCTTGTCCCCTATACCAACTTAGAGTGCATCATCCTTGGGAGGTTTGTATTATTTGGTATCAGAGCAACACTCTAAGCTTGGTTTTCTCATTTATATTTTTATCCTTTTCTCACCTCTTCATCTTCTTTCAATCATCTTCTCATCTTTCATTCTCTTTTTCTCTTCTTTTTTTTCTTTCTTTTTTTATAATGAATTTTCGTCAGAGAGAAAGTGCTTCTGGATACTTTCACTTTTATATGAACCAGATTTGTGGGCAAATCTTTTTTTAAGAGGAAGGGAATGATATGATCATGGGAAGCAGTAAAGATATACGTTCATTGTTTAACTCATATCTTCCAAACCATGAGGCTTCTACGCATGAAATCACTTGGAGAATGTTCTAAACTCAGTTACGAAGCTCCTAGAAGAAGAATCATATTAAACAGAGTTCAGATGAAGGAGTTATACAATTTACAAAACAGGTGATCTTCAGCTTACGCGAATTTGGACCTATGTGCCTTCAATGAACAATTCCGACCAGCCTAGATTGAATTAAGCCACAAGCCCAATTGTTCTACAATATTGGTCCATCAGAGAATCCCAAAAAAGTGGATTCAGCCCAATAGTATCAAAGGAAGACTGATTTTCGTCTAGATCCAAAATAGCATTTATTTAAGTGTGTTTCTCTCTCTTGCATGCATAATAGAGTTTGAATTTCAACTCCCAAGTTGTGCTGCATGTTAGGATACTTTTATGGACGAAAGTTACTTGTAATACTCTATAAAAAGAGCCCAAAATCATGAATAAAAGATAAGTTTGTTTTCAGTAAAAATTAGAGAAGTTTCTCTCTTTCAAGATGTGATGTCTTGTAATTTTTGGAACTTCATGCTCATGGTGTGTCATATCTATGTTCATGGCTGGTCTAGACTTATCATAGATCCTTTCAAAGATATTTGTGTCGTCTCTCAATCCATCTCTCTATTCATTCCTTGTTGGTGTGTCATATCCAGCAAGTTGTCGATTTCTTTGGTGTGTAATATCTAGAGAATCGATCCACCGGTGAATCAAAGGAATTTCCGCAACCTTTGTGTGCCATTCAATCCACATCCCTTGTCTTTGAAGCTCTACAGTTTCATAGCAACAAGGATTATCCCCTATACCAACTTAGAGTGCATCATCCTTGGGAGGTTTGTATTACTTTGTTTCCCGTAAACCATTGTTATCCTTGTCAGGCCAGTGGAAGTAGCAACTTTCAAACCCCAGTACCAGCGTTTGGCCTTGATTGCACTGAATTCAATGCTGACTTCTGTGCTTCCTTTGAGGATTACTTTGGGCAGCATTCAACAGGTGACGGGCTTACTGGCTCAGGCAAGTTTGAGGAAGCTTCACGAATGTGCATGGGGGGGGGGTGGTAAGTTTCATTCTTTTTTTTTGTTTTGTTTCTAAATTTTCCTCTAATTCCTCGCTCTCTTTCTTTTGGGCAGAGTCTAAACATGTGGAATGACGCCTTTCTGCCGAGTCATTCGGAAGTGAGGATGTCCCGCATGAGAGCCGAGGTAGCCGAGAAGGAGGTTTCTTTCCCCAAAAGTGAGGCTGAGGTGGAGAGGAAGGCGTGCATTGCCAGTGAGGCTGAGTTGGAATTGAAGCACGCTTGTCGTGCTGTGAGGTGAGGAAGACGAGAAGTGCCCTCGCTTTTCCACAATCGCTCAGCTCAGATTGCGGCCGATCTCGAGGAGATGAAGAGGACCAAAAAATCCTATGGCGATTTTCGCTTTCCATGGTATGGAATGAAAGTTAAGTGTTTCATAACGTGGAGACTTAACCAAAAAATAGGTGGAAACAAGTTTAGAGGAGCTGGACGAGGTGTAAAGGAGTTGGACGAAATGTATGTAAGTTGGACGATGCAAGATGGAAGCTCGGTCAGCTGGGCATAGCTCAGTTGTACCTCAGCTCAAGTGTGTCACTCAATCAGCTGGAAGGCCTAACTCACTCAGCTGGGTCAGCGGACAATCAGTTCAGCTCAGCTGGACACATTGTTGGAATCTTGGTCGGTTGGAACGGGGCTGGGCGGTTACTAGGCCGGTTTGTGGTTCGGCTTGGTTATGGGTCCGATGGGCACTTGCCATCAGGACATGAGTGTGGGAAAATGGTTTTGGCCCATGATAGGCCTCCTATGGGACAGTTAAGGGTAATTGGTGGCCGAATGGGTGTGAGTGGACCAAGGCAATTTTCGTGGACCAAATGGCACCCTTTCCCCATGCGCAGTTGGCCGAAGCCTTCTTCTACATATTCTCGACCTTGGGGTTGATTTTGAAACAGAATTCCTTAGGGAAAAACATAGAGAAATATCAAGAGAGAAAAAGGCAAGGAAAGAAGTATATTCCAGCCAAGAACAAGGTTTATTGTGGTGGTGATTCATCATATCAAGAGAGGTCATGTGGGAAGGAGATCGGTTAAAAATAGAGACCAAAGGAAGGAGAAAAACAAGGATAAAGGTGGGACACACTTGAGCGTATGCCAAAGGTGAGTGGTGTGATCAGATGTAGTCGCTGTGTACCATCGGCCATGTCTTGTTGGTTATTTGGCTGTATATCAATTAGATAACAATCATCTCGCTCTACTTACTTGATCGCCAATCTCTTCATCTTATAAGTGATGAGGTTAAATTTGTTTTAGGACAGTCAGGTTAGAATTAGGATTAGGCTGGTTTGGTTTAGGGTTCTTTCCCATTGGTAAAACCATGAGAAGATCCGATTGTACATGGTTATGTTTTGTATAGTTAAGATTGGACCATGGGCACGGGGGTTGTTTTGGACATCTGTCTACTTATAGTCGGGTGATATATGATATGTTCGCTTATGGTTTATGAAAGGAATAAGGCTAAAATTAACTATACATGGTACATCGAATTGTTAGGATATCGAAATGATAAAATATGTAATGATGTATGTGTGGTTTCAAGAACTGAAGTGGATCGTGTTAAGGTTAAGGAGCCATGAAGAGTCAATCCGTGTGAAGATGTGCTGTGTGTGGGGAGATTGGTTAGGGGATACATTTAGAATAGCCTATAGTGCAACTTGAACCTCTGTATCGAATGTCATTTCTATGATTTAGAAAATGCTGATCTACCTTGATCTTATTATAATTGTGGATCGTTTGATTATATATGTATAACAACCTCAAGTATTCGAAAATGACTTATAAAATATTGGACTTAAAATGGATAAAGTCGATTGAAATTAATAAGTAAGGCTGCAGGTCTTCTTGGGTAAAGGAATCCCGGATCGGGTTTTACAGACCCTTGTGTATTCATGTGACTTCTTGATGGTATGACTAGTTCCTCATACTGGCTGCATCTCTCCTTTTTCTAGTAGATCGAGGTCTATGGTCATCCACTCGTCGTTTTCCTCTGGGGAGAGAGGCTAAGATACGACCATTTTGATATGTACTTCAGTTGGGAGAAATGCTTACATGCCGTAGACTAGGGAATAAGTTGTTTCCCAGGTGGTTGTCTTGGTCGTAGTTCGATAGGCCCACATGAATGTGTGCAGCTCTTCTGCCCATCTTCCCTGGGCATCCTCCAGGCGCTTCTTAGAATGTTTATCACTGTTTTTTTGGTAGATTCTGCTTGTCCAGTTGATTGAGGATGCCTCGGCGTGGTGAAGGTCAGCTTTATGCCCTAGTTCCTACAGAACTTCTTCGAGTTATGGCTGGTGAATTGAGGGCCGTTTTCGGTGACAATCTTCTATGGGACCCCTTACCTAGAGATAATGTTAGTCCACAGGAATTTCATTATTTGGATATATGTTATCTTACTCAGTTCTTTTGCTTCCAACCATTTGGAGAAATAGTCAGTTACGACTAGGATGAAGACTTTCTGCCCCGTCGTCGTTGGTAGCTTTCCTACTTTGTCCATGCCCCACTTTCTAAATGGTCAGGGAGAGCTTATGGAATTCAGGTTTTCCAAAGGGAGTTTGGAAGTTTGGACATGTTTTTGGCACTGGTTGCCATCTTTGGCTTGCCGGTTGGCGTCTTCCTCTATTGTTGGCCAGTAATACCCGACCCTTCTGGCTCAAAGCACTAAGCTGCGACCACAATAATGAGAACCATTTTCCCTTCGTGTAGTTAAGTATCATCTTGGCATGTGGTATCCCTCAAATTACCCTAGAGAAACTTTCTCTCTCAAATAAGAGGTTCAGTTGTAGTATTTAGGGATCAAATCCACATGAAGCTTGGAAAGACAATAGACATGTTAGAATCTAGATTAAGCTAGGCAATATGATTAAGTCAGTAAATAAAGTAGTAAATCAGTGAATAAATTGTTGGAAGATATATGCGAAATGTAGCTAGACTTAGCGTTTCTGGCAATAAGAATTATGAGTTGTAGATGCTAAGGGTGTGTGATGAACCGTGTCAGAACTGAATGCAATAGTAAGATATCCAGCTCTTGCTGCGAGTCTAATCACATGACTAAGTCCTATGTTTTAGTTGTCGCATGCGAACAAGGAATGAGTTTCGATCGATACTATAGAGTGTCGATCGGTACTTATTTAGATAACCATTAACTTCTTAAACGATATGTTCACTAGATGAACTAACCCAGCTATCGCATGCGCCTAACAACCTAGCTCAGCAGAGTTATTATCAGGAGTTGAACCCGCTCTCGTTGTTGTCAGTTATCCTAAGTTCAGGGTTCTAGTTAGCTACTCTAGAACACAAGCAGTTAGTTCAATTCTATTGAAGGATTCTATTAAATCACAGTTCTATATTTCAATCATTCATCCAAACCCTAAATCTAATAAGGTAACTACTCATATATAATTAAGCAAGGCATAAATAATGACAGAAATGAATTGCATAAAGATAGATTAACAAAACAATGGAGTTCCAATACCAATCTCTACACATGTCTTTATCTTCTCCCCAAAATAACTAAAAACTTTTAAGAAAAATGGTAAATTGTAAGGGTGGTTTATTTCCTAAACATTGGCAAAACCTATGAATATCAGGTATAAAGTTTGCTAGGGGTAATTTTGTAATATGTGGATATTCTCGCTTGAGTCGGTTTTGACTTAAATTGGCCCATCAACCCGCACGAGTGCCGATCGATACGAAGGAAGAGGTGTTGATCGACACTTCTTCTGAATCTCGGCAGTGTGCTCCATAATCTCCAAAGTGCTCCAAAACATCCTAAAACTGAAAAGTATAAAATAGTCGTCAAACACATATAATAGACTTTAAAAAAAACATATGGCTGAAAACTGGTAAATCCATCGTATATCAACTCCTCTAGACTTATCATTTTGCTTGTCCTCAAGAAAAATATAGAATAGTTCTATGAAAGAGATTTGAAAACGTATGGACTCACATAATTTTAAAGTTACTATTATCATATTTGAAATGTTTGAAGCCACATCGAATAAATGCCAACTTTATAGGTACCCTATGCACTATACCTTAGCTTAGCAACCAAACTATCCAGCCAACAACTTAACTTATTCCGCTGACACACCCCTCTACTAAACTCATTTCTTACATAAAAATGTGCAGGTTTTACTTGGGGAGTATTGATCAAAGGATACATGGACTCTTACTTAAGCAAATATCTGAACACACATGCAGTTTTCTCTTATCCATTTCTTTCCTCTTTCTCTCTTCTCCGAATCTTTTCTCTTTCTCTTCATTTTAATTCTATTATTTTTCCTTTTTGAAAAGTGTAGGCAAATACTAGGGTCATACAAAAATTTCCTACCCCTCGCTTCCAACTTTGTGTGATCATCCCTTTGAATTAGAATAATGGGGTCATAGGAAACTTTTCTACCCGTTTGCGTCTCAGGAAATCATTTCAATCTTATCTTTTCTAGATGTGGAAGAGAGAGAGAGAGAGAGAGAGAGAGAGAGAGAAACACTCATACTCTTAACTTCCACACCATGCATGAGGAATCAGATCCAGTGTATACCAAATCCCAAGTAAAAAAAGTTAAGTTGATTAAGGTCAATGTCAGCTTTGGTTCCTTCAGATACTCTCAAGAATTGTGGATGTTATTGGAAGGTAATCTTATTTGGTATTTCCATCCAGTACACCTTGAAACCAGTAAATCTAAAAGTGGTGCTAGAGAGTGGTTAGATAATAAGTGGAATTGAAAAAGTTCATTATCCCCTTCTTGACTGTATAATACTCAAATATATTTCATAAAGAGGGTTAGGAGAGACTCAAGTAAAGCATCCTTCATATTTTGGTAAACTCAAATAACGACCTCCCATACTATCTGCAATCTCAAGTATTTCTTTAATATCTCCTTTGACAAATTGATGATCCTTCCATCCTTAGCCTTAGCATTGCCCTCTTCAACTCTGTAAACACCATATTCATTTGGGGCTACTACATGTATCCTTGTTTTAGGATGAGTGGCGATATCAACTAAGAAAGACTCTTGTAACCATGGACTCGTAGGAGTGTTGACTGATGTTGGTTGGGCGTCGATCGACACTTTGTCGTCATTTTCACGTTCTTCGCGAGAATTAGAATAGCAAACTGCCACAAATCCTGGATCATCTCATATCTCAATGTAGAGCATGCGTCCCTTGATCACCCGAACCAGATCATAGAAATCAATCTTGTATTTGAGTGATAGGCAAAACCTATTCGTCTTCATGTCGCAAACAACTCCTACAGTAGCCATAAAGGCTCTCCTAAGTAGTAGAGAAGACCTATAAATTGTAAGGGTTGTTTATTGCCTAAACATTGGGAAATCCTATAAATATCAGGTATAAAGTCGGCTGTAGGTACTTCTGTAATATGTGGATCTTCTGGGCTTGAGTCGTCTCGAGTTAAGCCGGCCCTTCTACTCGCGCGGGTGTCGGTCGATGCCAAGGAAGAGGTGTCGATCGACACTATATCTTGATCTTGGCTCTGACTTCAGGTTTCCTCACCTGCTACGAAGCTCCTCATCAATAAGCTCCAATGTGCTCCCTAATCTCTACATTTCTCGAAAACATACCTAGACCTGAAAAGACTATAAAATAGACCCAACACATATAATAGATTATAAAAAGAACATATACTATGGCTGAAAACTGGTAAATGCCATAGTATGTCAGCCTGCCCCCACATGATGCATCAGTGGTAGGGGCCGGAGAAAACCTACTAAACAGTTTCTATCGCGATATACAGTACCTAGCTGCCTGCTTCTGGATCCTTATTCTTTCATTATGATCGCAGAGAAGGGCATCATGTTTTAGATACTTGATGATGGAAATCCAGGTTATTTCCTCTTTGATAGGCGAGATTTCTGCAGGCACGATTTTCTTCTCCGTTGCCGGCCACTGGAGAACTAGCTAGAAGATACTCATTTGGATTTTTATTTCTCTGGCGACCCAAGGTTGGCCAAAGAATTGGCCTGGGAATTCTGTTCTCTGTGAATCTGAATGAGATTGCCGCTTTGGAACCCTCGAGTCACACTCTTTGCTATTACAAAGTATTTAATCAAGCTTGTGTACTTTGCTTGATACTCTCCCTAAACTTGATTGATGATCAGCAGTTACTCGCTGTAGACCTGGATGTTTTCTGCCCCTATTTTCTTAACAAGTGTGAGCCGGCTATCAGGGGTTCGTATTTGCTTTCGTTGTTGGTTGCTTTGATATTGCATCTCACGGCCCCTGAAGTCATATATCCTATCAAAGAGGTGAGGACTATACCTACTCCTGGCCCTCTTACATTGCTGGACCCGTCTACGTGTAGGATCCATTCTCTTGTTTCCCCACTGCCATTTCAGATTCTTATCTGCTGCTCTAAGACTAGGAGCATAGGAGAAGAAAATTCGGCAATGAAGTTTGCCATCACTTGAGTCTTGATAGCGGTGTCCTCCTTGAACATTGCGTCATATTCTCTTAATTCCACAGCCCATTTCACCAAATGTCCAGAGGCCTACTGCTTAAGGAGTACTGAATGATGGGAAAGGAGGTTACCACCACAAGTTGGTGAGCCTGGAAATAAGGGCGTACTTTCTGGGCTGCAACAACCAGGGCCATGGCTAGTTTTTTAGATGGCTATATTGGGTTTCTGCATTGAGAAGAGATTTTCTGACGTAATATAATGGGAGCTGCATGCTCTCCTCATCTCGTAACAGGACGACACTCACTGCATGCTCCAACACCGCCAGGTAGAGCAGCATAATTTCTCCATCCAACGACTTTGTTAATAGAGGAGCCATAGTGAGGTACCCCTTGAGATTTGTTAGGGTGGCCTTGCATTTATCGCTCCACTTGAAATCTTTGGGATTCTTAAGAGCTTCGAAGAAAGAATGGGACTTGTCTCATAGCCTGGAGGTGAAATTGCTCAGAGAAACCAGCTTTTAGTGAGCTTTTGCACCTCTTTCACGTTTCTTGGTGACGGAATTCCATGTATAGCTCAATTTGCTCCGGGGTTTCTTCAATTCCCCAGTGAGTGCCTATGTACCCTAGGAATTTCCCGAAGCTAAATTCAAAGGAACATTTTGTCAGGTTGAGCTTCATGCTATATCTCCTTAATGTGGAGAAGGCTTGCGTCTGTAGGTGCAATATGTGATATTTTGAATCTAAGGATTTGACGAGCATGTCTTTTATGTAGACTTCCATGGTCTGGCTAATTTTCTTAGTGATTATCATGTTTACCAGCCTTTGATAAGTAGAGGCGGCAGTTTTTTTAGTCCGAAAGGCACAACCTTGTAGCAATAGATGCCCCTTGACGCTATGAAAGAGGTTTTCTCCTGATCTTCTGGATGCATGAGTATTTGGTTGTAGCCAGATAAGGCGTCAATGAAGCTTATCAGCTGGTGCCCTACTGTGGAATCGAAAAGCTTGTCAATATATGGTAGAGGGAAAGGATCCTTTGGGCAGGATTTGTTGAGGTATGTGAAGTCTATACATACCTGCCATTTGCCGTTCTTTTCCGGACTACTTCCACATTTGTAGGAGATTGATTTCATCCCTCCACAAGGCCCACAAAATAAGTGTTTCGTCCCATTTAGTCAGCTCTAATCAGCTCGGCACAAACTCGTTAGGATAATGTTCATACTCGGCCCAAGAGTACTTTACTCAGTGTCACAAGCTAGTTATATCAGGTTGGCTTGACCACCCGCTCATCGGCCCAGTTGCTCGGCCTGAAGAGCAGCTCTGAGTCCATTAGGTGAAGCCGATATAGGGAAGAGGAAAAGGAGGATGCTTCTATAAAAGAAGAAAAGTAGTGAAGAGGAAAGGATCCAGACTGACGCACAGACTTGACAGCTAGAAATTAGGGTTTTACTTGCTTACATTTCTTGCTGACTTGTACTTTCCTGGCCAGCTCATATGAGCACCGGCTATTTCCTGTCTAATACTCACTCTGTAATCTGTTACCCTTTCTGATCAATAAGAATGCCTTTGAATTAACCCTCCATAGAGTTAGTCTTTCTGTACCAAATCTGACCACAATCAGATTCAACGTTGCACCCACCATGGGGCTATAGAAAGTAGTGTTAACAAAGCTCAGTCTGACTCCTAACAAATCAATTTCTGGAAATGATCTGGAACCTATCCCAGTTGTAGCGGCCCCTACCTTGTCAAATCTCCTGGACACCATCATGTCGTGCTTCGCGCAGCAAGACGAGGTCCAGAAACCGATGAACGCATGTCTTAAAGCTTTAGTCGTCGCCATCGTCCCTCAGGACGGCGATGTCAGTCATCCCTCGTTGATCCAAATACCTCTTAAATTCAAAACCTGTAACCAGCTTCGATGAGCAAACATCAGGCGGGTCAGACACAATGACTGACCGCGAGATTATTGAGCTCAAGCTGTCACTGCAACACATCCAATCAAAGAACCATCATGTCACAAGCTCTTCCCCACTGACCGATCAGGTCCTCGCTGTAACGCTAAAAACCCTTTTTCTAAGCAGATCAATGACGTTACAATCTATCCTACTGACCATGTGACTGCGTTTAACATAGCGATGGGCACACATACTTTTCCTAAAAAGAGAAAGACTCCGGCTTTTGCCAACTTTTCGTCAAAAGACTCGCCATACTGGCCTTAGCCTCGTTTTCAAGGCCAGCCTAGGAACATATTGACAATTTCCACGATCTGTCCGTCGCCTTCCTTAAATATTACATAATGTTTACTCGTCAGGAAGCAACCAAATCTGACATATTGAAAATGTTCCAACGCTCGGGCTAGAGTCTGCGTGATTTTAAGGAAAAGTTCAAAGCTATTGGATCCAATGTAAACATCCCGATCACATGGCGGTAGATGCTCTACAGAACGCGCTTTGGGTCCACTCAAAGTTTTGGGACGACCCATACAGAATCTGATGACCTATATTCAAGATGCTATCCCTAGGTCAAAAAAGTCTTCCAGATGGAGTAAGATACCCGATAAATCCTCAACAAACAAAACACCTTGAAGCAGGCAAAAACAAAGACCGCTTAAACTCGTCAGTAACAGCGTCAGCATTCCAACTACGATAAAACCGAGAAAGAGAAAGGCTTTATCTACGCTGTAGACAAGGACGAGCAACCCGGCTTGACAGTAATCGTCTAAGAAAAAGTGATGAGGATCGGTGTGACTCCTGATGAATCAATTTTTGGCAATGACCCGGAACCTACTCCAGTCGTAGCGGCCCTTCCCATGTCAGATCTCATGGACACCATAATGGCGTGCTTCGCTCAACAAGACGAGGTCCATAAAGCGATGAACGCACATCTGGAAACTTTAGCCAACCCTATCGTCCATCAGGCCGGCGATGTCAGTTATCCCTCGTCGATCCAAAGAAAAATCTTTAATTCAAACCCTGTGACCGGAATCAAAGAGCACACTTCCAGCGGGTTAGCCACAACGACTGTCTGCGAGATTGCGGAGCTCAAGCTGTCATTGCAAGACATCAACTCAAAGATCCATCATGTCACAAGCTCTTTCCCATTGATTGATTGGGTCCTCGCCATAACGCTCAAAATTTATTTTTCTAAGCAGATCAGCAGCGTTAGGATCTATCCTTCGAACAAGTTACGCATCCCAGCCTACTACGACAATTCCGACCCAACTGACCATGTGACTGCATTTAACATAGCGATGGGGTGCGCATACTTTTCGGAGAAAGAGAAAGACGCCAGATTTTGCCAACTTTTTGTTGCAAGTCTCGCCATACCGGCCTTAACCTTCTTTTCCAGGCTAACCGAGGACCCTATTGGGAGCTTGCGCGATCTGTCCGCAATCTTCCTTAAATATTACATAATTTTTACTCGTCAGGGATCAACCACTTCTGACTTATTGAAAATGTCCCAACACTCGGGCCAGAGTCTGCGAAATTTCATGGAAAAATTAAAAGCTTTGGTGTCCAAAGTAAACATCCCGACATGGTGGTAGATGCTCTACAAAACGCGCTTTTGGTCCATTCAAAGTTTTGGGATGACCCATAAAAAGGTCAGACGACCTCTACTGAAGTTGATATCCTTTGGGAAAAATATTTCATCCGGATGGAGGAAGATACCCGATAAATCCTCAAAAAATAAAATGCCTTGAAGCAGGCAACAACGAAGACCGTTGGATCTCGTCAGGAACAGCGTCAGCATTCAACTACGATAAAAGCGTCAAATAGAAAGGTGTTATCTATTCTGTAGACAAGAGTGAGCAACACGGGTCAACAGTAGTCGTCTGAGAAAAAGTGATGAGGACCTAAAGTCAGTCGATGGACCACCAACTTATGAGATCAACCATACATGCTACACTGGAGCCAGCAGCAACATAGGTGCATTAAAAGAAGGATATCTTTTAAAAAATGAGGCGTTTAACCTTGAAACCAGTTGCTATAGATTTTCAACTCAACCAGAGCACATGGAAAATTAGTTTAATTCAAAAATGATTAATTTTTTAGGACATATACAATTTTCAAGTCAGGTTACCTACATTGCATCCTAAGTTGTTCTATTTTAGGAAAGTAATTATTTGCTTAAACACTTGCAACTCAAATTCACGTGTGGAAACCAGGATATCATTCCTTACTTCTAAGAACATTTGGAGAGTTGTTACCATGCACTAAACCTCACTGGATTAGTAAGATTCTTCCACACCAAGACTTACCATTTTTGGAGCAGATTTACGATAAATCCAAATGGCTCTTAATCTCCATGTTTGCAAGTATTTGGCAATTTTTTTCTTTCAACCAGAAGCTTCCTAAGGATCTTAGAGCATGATTAAAGGGGGGGGGGCTCTTAAGGGGTTCTTAGTGGGCATGGCTCACTAAAACCTTAAAACCACCTTAAAAATCCTAAATAAAAACCCATTTTTCTTGGGTTCTTGTACTGTTCACGAGTCCCACTTACACGTGGCGGCCCGTGATTGGTTCGTTTTCAAAAAAAAAAATATAAGAACCCCATAAGGGGTTCTTATCTTAATCATGGTCTAAGAGCCATATCTTAACCAAAATTGTTTTTTTTAAAAGAGTCAAATTAAGTTAAGAACCCCACCTTAAGAGACCGAGGATAAACATGGCCTTAGGATCAAAGTTGTCCAGATACAAGCAACTCATCACATTTCCAATTTTGTCTAAGATTCTCTCATTAAGGCTTAACGACTAGTTATTCCTAACTTCATTTGGTTTCTATTTTCTTAGCTTTCTAAGTCATTGTACTGAGAATACATAAGCTCACTAGTTGTTTCATTGTAATCCACAAATATTTTAACTAAAATCTAATAAACCTCTCAGTTTCTTTTTTCCAATGCAGCCTGCCTCGCCGTGTCGCCATGACAGCGAGACCGACCCGTCTCGAACGTCCAACAATTGTGGCGTGACCAACGCAACATGCCTTGTTGTCTCGCCATCATCTCGTCTCGCCCTAATTAATCTATCACCTCTCTATGGTCTTCTACCTTGGGTCTCAATTGAAATGCTGTTCGTTTCATCTCGAATGGAGTTTCCGTTGAAATTTTACGACGAAAACAAGCAAGAATTTTTTTCTCGTTAAACTTTCAAGCAATCCGATGATGTGGAAACGGAATTTTGACAAATATACAATGTATTTGAGAAATAAAGGTAAAAATTTGGGTACTCGTTAAACGGGCTGAAGAGGCCTAATATACAATGAAATCCCCCTTTCGATTTTGACTCAAGAATAGGCCTAGGTAAAATTTGTTGACGCTTAACACAAATAAGATAAAGAAAAGGGAAGGAAGAAGATACATGTAGAGTTTTTGAGATAAATAATAGAATGGAGAGGATAAGGGAGGTAGCGCAAAAAGGATATTCTGAAATATCGAGGGAATAAGGAAAGATGACCGACCTGGAGAAACGGTAAATAAAAGACCACGACCCTTAAGGAGATGGATCCAAAAATTAGACCTTAGGGAATTCTTGTTAGCTTTAGGAGAACTTAGGACTTATGTGCTAGATTAGCGAGTTCAACACTTAGAACGTTTTACTTCTCTGTTCTCTTGTTCTCCAGTGTTGACGAATTTCCATCCTTCTTGTTTTCGGTGAAACTCTGTAACAATATTTCATCTTAATCACTAAAACGCTCTTGTGCAATCTTTTATTTTAGATTTGTTAATTGTCACTAAAGGCGGTCTTGATTTCAAAGTCATTCCTCTGAAAAGCTGGAGGGTGAATAGCGGATCTGTTGGCGTAGAACTGGTCTGGACGGTTGTAGTCAGCCAGTATTCTCTGAGCACCTTGGGCATTAACTTCAGGTTGAGCTGCTGCAGCGTCTGCTTCTACTTTCGCATCAAGGATTACAGCCCCCTGTTCGTGTATCTTTTGACCTACTGCATTACGAGATGAACATCTTGGTCATGCATGTTCCCATCCTCATCTCGAGTCAATATCAACGTCGCAACCATCTGAACTCGCCGGCTTCTGTCGATCGTTGTGGTTACTATGCTGTTGATCGTAGGTAAGTGATCAGTGTTGGTCGATACTCGAGTTCTGACGTCGGTTGATGCTGTCCAAAAAGATGTGTCGGTCGCCGCGAAGTTGATGTTGTCGATCGATGCTTGTCGTCTTTCTTAGCGGATCGTACGTTTGATTCTATCAGGGTCAGATAATAGTAGTTCTTGTCCTTTATTTCTCCTGGTGTGTCTTTGCATGCACCTGAAAAACAAGGAAAAGAAAAATTTAGTAACTTGAATGTAGTAACAAACCTAGACTAAATCCTAGAAATTAAATCTAATGACAGTCAATGCTCCCAGACAACGGCGCCAAATTTGACGTTCGTGTTTTAATTGTTCTGGCAGGGTATAAATATCCTAAACAAATCACTATCAAATTAACCCTAGTCTTTAACACACAAATAGTACTCTTGCCAAAAGAGATCAGGTGTAGTAGTTAGGGATCAAATCCACAAAGAGCAATGACATACAATAGATTTCTTATTCCTAAAGAGTAAGCTAGGTGAATATATATATATATATATATATATATTGGTTTGCAAACAATCAGTTAAGGAAATATTCATTTTCAAGAAGTAGAGATGAAATATGGAAATATGCTAATAATGCAAATATGGAAATATCCTAATAAACTAACTTGATGCAATGTTAATATGCTAGATCTATGGTTTCAAGCTTAATGGATTATAGTGGATTGGAAGCACATATATATAAATATACTAGGACTCAGTAATTAACTATTTTGACCCTTTTGACTCCAACTATCGTATGCGAGTAAAAGGAAAGAACCCCGATCGACGACAAAGGCCTGATGTCGATCGACGGTTAAATCAGAAGGAAGTGTGAATGAGATTTGACAAGTCCACCAGACTTGTTAGACCAGCTCTCGCATGCACCTAACAGCCTAGTTTAATATGGTCATTCCTAGCACAGAACCTACTCTTGTAGTCATCCATGTCCCTACTTTTGAGATCCTAGTTAGCTACTCAAGAATGCAAGCATTAAGCACAACTCAATTGATGGATATTAACTTAGCTAGCAATCGTATTTTTGGGCTAATCCATGTTTGCTATCATTCAACCCTAAACCTAGTTGATGAGTACTCAGATTTAATCAAAGAAAGAATAATATTCTACATAAAAGCCATAGATAAAATAATGGGGTTCCAATACAAATCTTCCTGAGGAGTTATGAATCTTCTCCCCTAAAAACCTAAAACTATAAAGCTATGTGTGTTGTGTCAAGCCTTGCATTAGCTTGTACTTGCAGTTGCACACTCTCCCTTCTCTCAATACATGATCGACGACATGCTTGTACTTTGACTCCTCAAATAGTCAGCTACGAATTCTTCTCCTCTAAATGCTTCAAAAGCTCCAAGTATCTCCATTTATTTCCAAAACATTCGTGGACCTGTGAATCTAAAACATATCCTAGACACACATAATAGACTCTAAAACATATCCTAGAACATGGCCTAAAACTGGTAATAAATAGGATATATCAGCAATCTCTTATGGTATTTTGTATTTTTGTCTCTTTTTGTATTTGTGTGTTTGCGCAGGGAATTTGAATCCTCACGGAAAGTCGAGAATCTTGATTTTCCTCCATTAACTAAACTTGATAGTGTGAATTTCGGTTCCCACAAGGATTAGGGTTTGGTTTTCAAAAACCAATTAGAAGTAGGTTTAGATTTTCCTTTTTGGATAGGACTAGGGTTTTCTCTTTAGTAGTCTACATGTTTACTTATATAAGCCAAAGCTTTGCAAATAATGTAACACACACTTTCTTTTAGTGAAATATAAGCTTTGGCTTTAAAAACGTCCCTTTAAGGACCTTTTTACCCTGTTAAGGTGGTGAACAGCCTTTCAATAAGAAGAGACGAATCTCTTGTGAATCATCTTGGCAAAAGTAGGGCGCACCTGTACCAGAGAGTAGCTACACATCTTTAGAGAATTTTCACAGCGATAAAGAGAGGTCCATCACCATTATCTATCATTCATCCACGTCCATGAGCGCAAAATCTCTTGGATAAACCCACAAACCGCCCTTCAGGTGATATTTTGGGACGATGCTTTGATTCAAGGCCTAATCAAGAGTTATCAAGCTTTTGGGAACTGAAATTCTCACTGTCAAGATTTGAATTGTAAGAAAGCGAGAATGGGTTATGTTTTCTCCGAGGATCCAGATTTTTGTGAAGTCAAAAAATAAAAGATCAAACTATGAGAGAAAACAAAGTAATACAAAATCAGGAGCTAAGAGAGCATGATCTTATTCTGAATTCGCATAAGAGAATAGCGGTCATTATAACAGGTCGCAAAAGCTTCGGATTCAGGAATTTCAGTGAGATATATTGTTTTGAACACCTAAACTCTTAAACCTAGCTGAGTCACATCTCGAAAACGAAAACGAAATTGCCTAAAATTGCTTTAAGTACTACATTGCTAAGTAAAATTTTCTGTCTCTCTCCTTCTTCGCCTGGGTCCTCTTTATATTTGCGACCAAATTCGTCCATTTTTTCTTTTCCACCCTTGATTTGAGATTATCCCTTTGTGGAGATGTTTCCTTATCTTCTCGAACTTTGTATTTATCTCAAAAAAAATTCATTTATCCTATTATTTTCATTTTTATCTCGATCGAGAAAACTGTCATAGCAGTTGGCTTCGACATTTTTATGCCGTCTCGGTCTATTTCACAAGTTAAATCATAAAAGGGATTTGATGTATTTTAGGCCGTCTCGGGCCATTTTACGATTTTTGCATTTTTTTGTTTATTTATCAGAGAAATCGTTAGTTTGTCTGAAATCCATTTTTTCATATTGTGTACCGTTTGGATGTTTACGAGAAAACATGCCACTCTTGCTTTTATCATAAAAATTCAACAGAAACTTTGATTGAGACGAAAGAAAAGGTTTTTTGATCAAAGTTAAAAGGGTGCTACCATTAATGATCTAAGAGACCGAGAAGGTGATAATATGGAGGTAAGTAGCAAAGGGAGAGGAACTCGTGGCGAGGAGTGGTCTTCGCCTTGAGGGCGAGCTGCTTGGTGGCGAGGAGGCGAGGGCGAGGAGCTTGGCAGCGAGGAGTGCTCCTTGCCTTGAGGGAGAGGAGCTTGGAGGACAGGGTGAGGGTTAGGGAGAGGGCGAGGAGTGTGGCGGCGAGGAGTGGTTCTTGCCTTGAGGTCGAGGAGCTTGGCGGCAAAGAGGCGAGTGCAAGAACAAGGGCGAGGAGGCTAAGAGAAGATCGCGGGGAGCTCGGAGAGAGGGCGAGGTGCCTTCATGGTGAGGGCAAGAGGACATAAAGGTGAGGGTAGAAGACTTGGAGGTGAGGGAAAGAAGACTTTCTTGTAAATGTTAGTCTGAAAGATCGTTTCAAATCTTCTGTAGGAGTTTTGCTTGGGGTTCCGTGTTTGGACGAGAGCGTTTCTACTCTTAACAAAACACACTAAATTAAGTTATGATGTCCCTTCTTAGATGGGGTTGGTTTTCTGTTTTCAGCGATCACATGTTGTTTTCATTTAAAGAATATTTTCACGGGAGTTTTTAGACGTTGATTTCGTCGTGACCAATTTTGACCCGAACAGTTAGCCACCAGCTCGCTAGAACTTTCCGTGGTATTCTTGTGAGGTAGTAATAGGCGTGATAGTCAAGATCAATGGTTATAAATTCCAAGAGTGAAATAAACTTTTTCCGAAAGCTAAAGTGGATTCCTAAGTATAGGAAGAATTTTTTATTCTTACTTGCTCACCTTCACTTCTTCAAAGAATCTTCCTTAAGGTAAAAATTCTCTCCCTATTTTCTCTCATCGCTCTCTTTGTTATTTCCATTAGGTCTTCTAGCAAAATAACGGCTAGAAGCGCTTCGCGTCCTTCCCACAGACCTACAAGCTCGTTCAATGAACTCCCCCTGTCCCTTTTCCTGATGGAGACTGCATATCGAGTGAAGTAACCTCGAAGGTAGAGTTTGTACCGCATTCCAGGGATCCCGCTGAAGCAGTGGCATAATGATTTCCTACATGCGGCTTAGAAGCCCCTCCACCCAAGCCATGGTTCCGGCCGAGTCCTCGCGACAGAGAAATCTTTGAAGGACAAAGTGAGAGTACTTACTCTTACCTTAGGACCATCCGTGACTTCTCCCGGGTCCCGGATGAGCTGAAGTTTCATTTACCGGGGAATGGGGAGAGAGCTGAGACTCCCCCTCGCGGTTACTTACGAAGCACATCTTTTGCGTTACCGCCTATGACTTCCTATCCCAGAGATTATAGTTCAAACCTTGAACCATTTCAGGATATCAATACGCCAAGTTACTCCTCGTGGTCTGCAACATCTCATAGGGATACTTGTATTGATCTTCGAAAGAGGGATGAAGCTCAGTGCTGATTATCTAGAATGTCTCATGTTCCTGGCTAATACGGGGATACGGCTTCTTTATGATTGAAGCCTCGAAAAACTATGATGATAATCGAGGGGTTTGCTTTGAACATGAAATAGTGGTGAGATTTCTATTTCTTCGTTCATATAGATAGTGCCTCTGTTTGGAAAAATGCATTCCTATTTTCAGACGCAAATGGGCCCGAAAGAGTATCGCTGTTGGATATCTTGATATTTTTCTTCCAAAGAAATCTAACGTTGTATTTGGTTTATCTGTTTTATAGTTTACAATCTCATTCCACCATATCATGTGGAATTGCCCATTGTTAGAGACATTCTTCGAGACGGTCCATTTTTTTGTGGCTATTTTTCTCCGGAGAGAGTTTGTGCAGCTTTTTCTCTACATCAGTCTCGATTCGAGCCTAGTCTTTTATTCGAATAAAACTCGGGTCTGGTCATGGGGGAGTTTATCCCATATGAGGTTCCTTGGAGAGGTAGAGGGAGAGGTCTCCCAATAAAAGCATATATATATATATATATATATATATATATATATATATATATCACTGTTGGGGAGGATAATGTCATTACTGATGGGACTTTGTTTCCCGCAAACCATTGTTATCCATGTCAGGCCAGTGGAAGTAGCAACTTTCAAACCCCAGTACCAGCGTTTGGCCTTGATTGCACTAAATTCAATGCTGACTTCTTCGCTTCCTTTGAGGATTACTTTGGGCAGCATTCAACTGGTGACGGGCTTACTGGCTCATGCAAGTTTGAGGAAGCTTCATGAATGTGCATGGGGGGTGGTAAGTTTCATTCTTTTTTAGTTTTGTTTCTAAATTTTCTTCTAATTCCTCGCTCTCTTTTTCTTTGGGCAGAGTCTAAACGTGTGGATTGAGGCCTTTCCAACGAGTCATTCGGAAGTGAGGATGTCCTGCATGAGAGTCGAGGTGGCTGAGAATGAGGTTGCTCGCCTCAAAAGTGAGGCTGAGGTCGAGAGGAATGCGTGGATTGCCAGTAAGGCGGAGTTGGAATTGAAGCATGCTAAAGGACTCCGTCGCGCTGTGAGGTGAGGAAGACGGGAAGTGACCTTGCTTTTCCACAATCGCTAAGCTCAGATTGCAGCTGATCTCGAGGAGATGAAGAGGACTAAAAAATCCTATGGCGATTTTCGCGTTCTATGGTCTGGAATGAAAGTTAAGTGTTTCAGCACGTGGAGACTTAACCAAAAAGTAGGTGGAAATAAGTTTAAAGGAGATGGACGAGGTGTAAAGGAGTTGGACAAAGTGTATGGAAGCTGGACGATGCAAAATGGAAGCTGGACGATGCGAAATGGAAGCTCAGTCAGCTGGAAGGCCTAACTCACTCAGCTGGGTAAGCGGACAATCAGCTCAACTCAGCTGGACAGAGTGTTGGAATCTTGGCCGGTTAGAACGGGGCCGGGCGTTACTAGGCCGTATAGAACGAGGCTGGCGGTTACTAGGCCAGTTGGTGGTTCGGCTTGGTTGTGGGTCCGATGGGCACTTTCCATCAGGACAGGAGAGTAGGCAAACGGTTTTGGCCCATGATAGGCCTCCTATGGGATAATTAAGGGCAGTTAATGGCCGAATGGGTGTGAGTGGCACAAGGCAATTCTCGTGAACCAAATGGCACCCTTTCACCATGCGCAGTTGGCCGAAGCCTTCTTCTATATATTCTTGACCTTGGGGTTAATTTTGAAACAGAATTCCTTAGGGAAAAACATAGAGAAATATCGAGAGAGAAAAAAGCAATGAAAGAAGGATATTCAAGCCAAGAACAAGGTTTATTGTGGTGATGATTCCTCATATATAGAGAGGTCGTGTGGGAAGGAGATCAGTTAAGAATAGAGAGCAAAGGGAAGGAGAAAAACAAGGATAAAGCTGGGGCACACTTGAGCGTACGCCAAAGTGAGTGGTGTGATCAGATGTACTCGCTGTGTACCATCGACCATGTCCGGTTGGTTATTTGGCTGTACATCAATTAGATCACAATCATCTCTCTATACTTACTTGATCGCCAATCTCTTCATCTTATAAGCGATGAGGTTAAAATTGTTTTAGGAAAGTGAGGTTGGAATCAGGATTAGGCTGGTTTGGTTTAGGGTCCTCTGCCATTGGTCAGACCATGAGAAGATCCGATTGTACTTGGTTCTGTTTTGTATAATTAGGATTGGACCATGGGCACAGGCGGTTGTTTTAGACATCTGTCTACATATAGTCGGGTGATATATGATATGTTGGCTTAAGGTTTATGAAAGGAATAAGGCTAAAACTAACTAAACATGGTACATCGAATTGTTAGGATATCGAAATGATAAAATATGTAATGATGTATGTGTGGTTTCAGGAACTGAAGTGGATCGTGTTAAGGTTAAGGAGCCATGAAGATTCAATCCGTGTAAAGATGTGTGGGGTGTGGGTAGATCGGTTAGGGGATAATTTTAGAACAGCCTATAGTGCAACTTCAACCTTTGTATCGAGTGTCATTTCTTTGATTTAGAAAATGCCGATATACCTTAGTCTTATTATCATTGTGGATCTATTGATTATATATGTATAAGAAGCTCAAGTATTCGAAAATGACTTAGAAAATATTGGACTTAAAATGGATAAAGGCGATTGAAATTAATAAGTAAGGCTGCAGGTCTTTTTGGGTAAAGGAATCACGGATCGGGTCTTACAGACCCTTTTGTATTTGGGCGACTTCTTGCTGGTATGACTAGTTCCTCAAACTGGCTGCATATCTCCTTTTTTTCTAGTAGATCGAGGTCTATGGTCATCAACTCGTCGTTTTCCTCTGGGGAGAGAGGCTAAGATACGACCATTTTGACATGTACTTCAGTTGGGAGAAATTCTTACATGCCGTAGACTAGGGAATAAGTTGTTTCCCGGGTGGCTGTCTTGGTCGTAGTTTGATAGGCCCACAGGACTGCTTACAGCTCTTCTGCCCATCTTCCTTGGGCATCCTCCAGGCGCTTCTTAGCATGTGGATCACGGTTTTGTTGGTAGATTCTGCTTGTCCAGTTGATTGAGAATGCCTCGGCGTGGTGAAGGTCAGCTTTATGCCCTAGTTCCTACAGAACATCTTGAAGTTATGGCTGGTGAATTGAGGGCCGTTTTCGGTGACAATCTTCTGTGGGACCCCTTACCTAGAGATAATGTTAGTTCATAGGAATTTCATGATTTGGATATCTGTTATCTTACTCAGTTCTTGTGCTTCCAACCATTTGGAGAAATAGTCAGTTACGACTAGGAGGAAGACTTTCTACTCCGTAGCCGTTGGTAGCTTTCCTACTTTGTCCATGCCCCACTTTCTAAATGGCCAGGGAGAGCTTATGGAATTCAGTTTTTCCAAAGGGAGTTTGGAAGTTTAGCCATGTTTTTGGCACTGGTTGCCATCTTTGGCTTGCCGGTTGACATCTTCCGCCATTGTTGGCCAGTAATACCCGACCCTTCTGGCCCAAAGAACTAAGCTGCGACCACAATAATGAGAACCACTTTCCCTTCGTGTAGTTAAGTATCATATTGGCATGTGATATCCCTCAAATTAACCTAGAGAAACTTTCTCTCTCAAATAAAAGGTTCAGTTGTAGTTTTTAAGGATCAAGTCCACATGAAGCTTGGGCAGATAATAGACATATTAGAATCTAGATTAAGCTAGGCAATATGATTAAAACAGTAAATAAAGTAGTAAATCAGTGAATAAGTTGTTGTAAGATATATGGGAAAAGTAGCTAGACTTAGGGTTTCTGGCAATGAGAATTATGAGTTGTAGATGCTAAGGGTGTGTGATGAATCGTCCCAGAACTGAATGCAATAGTAAGATATCCAGCTCTTGCTGCGACTCTAATCACATGACTAAGTCTTATGTTTTAGTTGTCGCATGTGAACAAGGAATGAGTGTCGATCGATACTATAGAGTGCCGATCGATACTATAGAGTGCCGATCGATACTATAGAGTGCCGATCGATACTATTGAGTGCCAATCAATACTTCCTTAGATAACCATTAACTTCTTAAACGATATGTTCACTAGATTAACTAACCCAGCTATCACATGCGCCTAACAACCTAGCTCAGCAGAGTTATTATCAGGAGTTGAACCCGCTCTCGCTGTTGTCAATTATCCTAAGTTCAAGGTTATATTTAGCTACTCTAGAACACAAGCATTTAGATCAATTCTATTGAAGGATCCTATTAAATCACCTTAGCAGTTCTATATTTCAATCATTCATCCAAACCCTAAATCTAACAAGGTAACTACTGATATATAATTAAGCAAGACATAAATAATAACATAAATGAATTGCATAAAGATAGAGTAACAAAACAATGGAGTTCCAATACCAATCTCGACACAAGTCTTTACCTTCTCCCCAAAATAACAAAAAACTCCTAAGAACAATGGTAAACTGTAAGGGTAGTTTATTGCCTAAACATTAACAAAACCTATGAATATTAGGTATAAAGTTCGCTAAGGGTAATTCTGTAATATGTGGATCTTCTCGCTTGATTCGGTTTTGACTTAAATTGGCCCATCAACTCGCACGAGTGCCGATCGATAGCAAGGAAGAGGTGTTGATCGACACTTCTTCTGAATCTCGGCTCTAACTTCTGAATTCTTGAACAACTACGAATTTCCTCATCAATAAGCTCCAATGTGCTCCATAATCTCCACAGTGCTCCAAAACATACCTGAAACTGAAAAGTATAAAATAGTCTTCAAACACATATAATAGAATTTAAAAAGAACATATGGCTGAAAACTGGTAAATCCATTGTATATCAACTCCTCTAGACTTATCATTTTGCTTGTCCTCAAGAAAAACATAGAATAGTTCTATGAAAGAGATTTGAAAACGTATGGACTCACATAATTTTAAAGTTACTATTATCACCTTTAAATGCTTGAAGCCACATCGAATAAATGCCAACTTTATAGGTACCCTATGCACTATACCTTAGCTTAGCAACCAAACTATCCAGCCAACGACTTAACTTATTCCGCTGACACACCCCTCTACTAAACTCATTTCTTACATAAAAATGTGCAGGTTTTACTTGGGGAGTATTGATCAAAGGATACATGGACTCTTACTTAAGCAAATATCTGAACACACATGCAGTTTTCTCTGTTCCATTTTTTCCTCTTTTTCTCTTCTCCGGATCTTTTCTCTTTCTCTTCTTTTTAATTCTATTTTTTTTCTTTTTTTGAAAAGTGTAGGCAAATAATGGGGTCATACAAAATTTTCCTACCCCTCGCATCCAACTTTGTGTGATCATCTCTTTGAATTGGAATAATGGGGTCATAGGAAAATTTTCTACCCGTTTTGCATCTCAGGAAATCATTTCAATCTTACCTTTTCTAGATCTGGAAGAGAGAAGAGAGAGAGAGAGAGAGAGAGAGAGAGAGAGAGAGAGAGAGAGAGAGAGAGAGAGAGAGAGAGAGAGAAAGAGAGAGAGAGAGTGAGAGAGAGTGAGAGAGAGAGAGAAAGAGAGAGAGAGAGAGAGAGTGAGAGAGAGTGAGAGAGAGAGAGAAAATTCACACAGATCCAATGTATACCATACCCCAAGTAAAAAAAGTTAAGTTGATTAAGGTCAGAGGTCAGCTTTGGTTCCTTCAGATACTCAAGAATTTTGGATGTTACTAGAAGGTAATCTTATTTGGTATTTCCTTCCAATACACCTTGAAACCAGTAAATGTAAAAGTGGTGCTAGAGAGTGGTTATATAATAAGTAGAATTGAAAAAGTTCATTATCCCCTTCTTGACTGTGTAAAACTCAAATAAAAATTTTAAAACTCAAAATAAAACACAACATTAGTAACTACCTCCCCCAGACTTAGACAATAGTGTCCCCAGTGTTATACAATCTAAGGTTGGCGAAATAAATAAACCATATGTATAAATTTAATATGGAAAAACGGTAGTACCTGCCTTCCGATAGGACTGTTGATCGACACAATTAAGTGGCGATTGGTGCTCGTGATGTAGTGTCAACCGACACCGGATAGTTGTTGATGGATGCTGGTATATCAATTCATCTTTGGCAAATCTTTTTTTTTACCTGAAAGTAAAGTAACACGAAAATTCAGAGATAATTGAAAATAAAACCAAATTGAAAACTTACTAATGGGTTGCGTACTATTAAGCGCTTGTTTATAATATTTAGCTTGACATTTTCGAAGTTTTTGGCTAGTATGGAGGTAACTGAATACTTGTTGGAAAACAAGTATCAACATCTTTTCTGCTCATCTCAAACCAGGTTCTTACAAAGCCTTTGATGGCTTCTTCGCCTTTGGTTCTGTAAATATCATCGAACATCCTCCCATGAGCTGTAGTAAATTCAGCAATAATCTCTTATACTTGATCTCTTCTTTATGTCTCAGGTTCTGGCCAATAAGTAGGGTTAGAAAGGACTCTAGGCATCTGAAAGCATCCTTCATATTTTGGTAAACTCAAATAACGACCTCCCATACTATATGCGATCTCAAGTATTTCTTTAATATCTTCCTTTGACACATTGATGATCCTTCCATCCTTAGCCTTAGCATTACCCTCTTTATCTCTGTAAACACCATATTCATCTGGTGCTACTACATTTATCCTTGTTTTAGGATGAGTGGTGATATCAACTAAGAAAGACTCTCTAAACCATGGAGTCGTACGAGTGTCGACTGATGCTGGTTGGGCGTCGATCTACATTTTGCCGTCATCTTCACGTTCTGCGCCATAATTAGAATAGCAAACTGCCACAAATCCTGGATCATATCATATCTCAATGTAGAGCATGTGTCCCTTGATCACTCGAACTTGATCATAGAAAGCAATCTTGTATATGAGTTATCGGCAAAACCTGTTCATCTTCATGTCGCAAACAACTCCTACAGTAGCCATAAAGGCTCTCCTAAGTAGTAGAGAAGACCTATAAATTGTAAGGGTCGTTTATTTCCTAAACATTGGGAAATCCTAAAATTATTAGGTAAAAGTCGGCCGTAGGTAATTCTGTAATATGTGGATCTTC
Source organism: Moricandia arvensis (assembly GCA_905132765.1). Lineage (NCBI taxonomy): Eukaryota > Viridiplantae > Streptophyta > Magnoliopsida > Brassicales > Brassicaceae > Moricandia > Moricandia arvensis. The sequence continues at coordinate 125,146 of CAJHQP010000789.1, read as the reverse complement.
TGGGCTTGAGTCTCCTCAAGTTAAGTTGGCTCTTCTACTCGCGCAGGTGTCAGTCGATGCCAAGGAAGAGGTGTTGATCGACACTACTTCTGGATCTTGGCTCTAACTTCAGGTTTCTTCACTTGTTACGAATTTCCTCATCAATAAGCTCCAAAGTGCTCCTTAATCTCTACATTTCTCGAAAACATACCTAGACCTGAAAAGATTATAAAATAGACCCCAAACACATATAATACATTATAAAAATAACATATACTATGGCTGAAAACTGGTAAATTCCATAGTATGTCAGCCTGCCCCGGCGTGATGCATCAGAGGTAGGGGCTGGAGAAAACCTCTTAAACAGTTTCTCTCGCGATATACAGTACCTAGCTACCTGCTTCTTGATCCTTATTCTTTCATTATGATTGCAGAGAAGGGCATCGTGTTTTAGATACTTGGTGATGGGAAATCCAGGCTATTTCCTCTTTGATAGGCGATATTTCCGCAGGCCCGATTTTCTTCTCCGTTGCCGGCCACTGGAGAACTAGCAAGAGGATACTCATTTGGCTTTTTGTTTCTCTGGCGGACCCAAGGTTGGCCAAAGAATTGGCCTGGGAATTCTGTTCTCTGTGAATCTGACTGAGATTGCCGCTTTGGGACCCTCGAGTCACACGCTTGGCTATTACAACGTATTTAATCAAGCTTGTTTCCTTTGCTTGATACTCTCTCTGAATTTGATTGATGATCAGCAGTGACTCGCTGTAGACCTGGATGTTTTCTGCCCCTATTTGCTTAACAAATGTTAGCCGACTATCAGGGGTTCGTATTTTCTTTCGTTGTTGGTTGCTTTGAAGTTGCATCTCACGGCCCTTGAAGTCATATATCCTTTCGAAGAGGTGAGGACTATACCTACTCCTGGCCCTCTTATGTTGCTGGACCCGTCTACTTGCAGGATCCATTCTCTTGTTTCCCCACTGCCATTTCAGATGCTTATCTGCTGCTCTAAGGTTGGGAGCATAGCAGGAGTAAATTCGGCAATGAAGTCTGCCAACACTTGAGTCTTGATAGCGGTGTCCGGCTTGAACATTGCGTCATATTCTTTTATTTCCACAGCCCATTTCACCAAATGTCCAGAAGCCTTCGGCTTATGGAGTACAGAATGATGGGAAAGGAGGTTACCACCACAAGTTGGTGAGCCTGGAAATAAGGGCGTACTTTCTGGGCTGCGACATCCAGGGCAATGGCTAGTTTTTCGAGATGGCTATATCGGGTTTCTACATTGAGAAGAGATTTTCTGATGTAATATAATGGGAGTTGCATGCTCTCCTCATCTCGTAACAGGACGACATTCACTGCATGCTCCAACACCGCTAGGTAGAGCAGCATAATTTCTCCGTCCAACGACTTTGTTAATATAGGAGCCATAGTGAGGTACTCCTTGAGCTTTGTTAGGGCGGCCTTGCATTTAGTGCTCCACTTAAAATCTTTGGGATTATTAAGAGCTTCGAAGCAAGAATGGGACTTGTCTCATAGCCTGGAGATGAATTTGTTCAGAGGAACCATATTCTAGTGATCTTTTTCACATATTTCACGTTTCTTCGTGACGGAATTCCATGTATAGCTCTAATTTGCTCCCGGTTTTCTTCAATTCCCAGCCGAGTGACTATGTACCCTAGGAATTTCTCGAAGCTAAATTCGAAGGAACATTTTGTCAGGTTGACTTGATGCTATATCTCCTTAATGTGGAGAAGGCTTGATGCTGTAGGTGTGATATGTGATCTTTTGAATCTAGGGATTTGACGAGCATGTCTTTTATGTAGACTTCCATGGTCTGGCCTATTATTTCAGTGAATAACATGTTTACCCGCCTTTGATAAGTAGAGGTGGCATTTTTTAGTCCGAAAGGCATTGCCTTGTAGCAGTAGATGCCCCTTGACGCTATGAAGGAGGTTTTTCCTGATCTTCTGGATGCATGAGTATTTGGTTGTAGCCAGAGAAGGCGTCAATGAAGCATATCAGCTGGTGCCCTACTGTGGCATTGAAAAGCTTGTCAATATATGGTATAGGGAAATGATTCTTTGGGCAGGATTTGTTAAGGTATGTGAAGAGTATACAGACATGTCATTTGCCGTTCTTTTCCAGACTACTTCCACATTTGTAGGAGATGGATTTCATCCCTCCAAAAAGCCCACAAAATAAGCGATTCGTCCCATTTAGTCAGCTCTAATCAGCTCGGCTCGAACTCGTCAAGATAACGTTCATACTCGGCCCAAGAGTACTTTACTCAGCGTCACAAGCTAGTTATATCAGGTTGACTTGACCACTCGCTCATCGGCCTAGTTGCTCGACCTGAAGAGCAGCTCTGAGTCCATTAGGTGAAGGTGATATAGGGATGAGGAAAAGGAGGATGCGTCTATAAAAGAAGAAAAGTTGTGAAGAGGAAAGGATCCAGACTGACACACACACTTGACAGATAGAAATTAGTGTTTTACTTGCTTACATTTCTTGCCGACTTGTACTTTCCTGGCCAGCTCATATGAGCACCGGCTATTTCCTGTCTAATACTCACTTTGAAATCTGTTACTCTTTCCGATCAATAAGAATGCCTTTGAAATAACCCTCCATTGAGTTAGTCTTTCGGTACAAAATCCAACCAAACTCAGATTCAAAGTTGGCACCCACCATGGGGCTATAGAAAGTAATGTTAACAAAGCTCATTCTGACTCCTGAAAAATCGATTTCTGGAAATGACCTAGAACCTACTCCAGTCGTAGCCTCCCCTACCTTGTCAGATCTCTTGGATACCATCATGTCGTGCTTCGCTCATCAAGACAAGGTCCAGAAATCGATGAACGCATGTCTTGAAGCTTTAGTCGTCGCCATCGTCCCTCAGGACGGCGATGTCAATCATCCCTCGTTGATCTAAAGACAACTCTTCAATTCAAACCATGTAACCAGCATCGACGAGCAAACATCAGGCGGGTCAGCCACAACAACTGACCGCGAATTACCGAGCTCAAGCTGTCACTGCAAGACATCCAATCAAAGATCCATCATGTCACAAGCTCTTCCCCACTGATCGATAAGGTCCTCGCCGTAACGCTCAAAACCCCTTTTTCTAAGCAGATTAATGACGTTACGATATATCCTACTGACCATATGACTGCGTTTAACATAGCGATGGGGCACACATACTTTTCCAAAAAACAGAAAGACGTCGGCTTTTGCCAACTTTTCGTCGAAAGACTCGCCATACCGGCCTTACCTTGTTTTCCAGGCCAGCCTAGGAACCTATTGACAGTTTCCACAATCTGTCCGTCACCTTCCTTAAATATTACATAATTTTTACTCGTCAGGAAGCAACCACTTCTGACATGTTGAAAATGTCCCAACACTCGGGTTAGAGTCTGCATGATTTTACGGAAAAGTTCAAAGCTGTCGGGTCCAAAGTAAACATCCTGACCAGATGGCAGTAGATGCTCTACAGAACGCGCTTTGTGTCCACTCAAAGTTTTGTGACGGCCCATACAAAAGTCTGACAAACTCTATTCAAGATGCAATCCCTAGGTCAAAAAATTTATTCCAGATGGAGGAAGATACCCGATAAATCCTCAACACACAAAACACCTTGAAGCAGGCAAAAAACAAAGACCGCTAAAGCTCGTCAGGAACAGCGTCAGCATTCCCACTACGATAAAACCGACAAAGAGAAAGGCTTTATATACGCTGTAGACAAGGACGAGCAACCCGGCTCAACAGTAGTCATCTGAGAAAAAGTGATGAGGATCGGTGTGACTCCCGACGTATCAATTTTTGGCAATGATTCGGAACCTACTCCAGTCGTAGCGGCCCTTACAATGTCAGATCTTATGGACACCATAATGGCATGCTTCACTCAACAAGACGAGGTCCAGAAAGCAATGAACGCACATCGGGAAGCTTTAGTCGCCGCCATCATCCATCAGGCCGGCGATGTTAGTTATTCCTCGTCGATCCAAAGAAAAATATTTAATTCAAAACTCTGTGACCAGAATCAACGAGCAAACATCCAGCGGGTCAGACACAAAGACTGTCTGCGAGATTGCGGAGCTCAAGCTGTCATTGCAAGATATCAACTCAAAGATCCATCATCTCACAAGCTCTTTCCCATTGATTGATTGGGTCCTCGCCATAACGCTCAAAACACATTTTTCTAAGCAGATCAGCAGCGTTACGATCTATCCTACGAACAAGTTACGCATCCCAGCCCACTACGACGATTCAGACCCAACTGACCATGTGACTACATTTAAAATAGCGATGGGGTGTGCATACTTTTTCGAGAAAGAGAAATACGCCGGCTTTTGCCAACTTTTTGTCGCAAGTCTCGCCATACCGGGCTTAACCTTGTTTTCCAGGCGAGCCGAGGACCCTATTGGCAGCTTGCGCGATCTGTCTGCAATCTTCCTTAAATATTACATAATGTTTACTCGTCAAGGAGCAACCACTTCTGACTTATTTAAAATGTCCCAACACTCGGGCCAGAGTCTGCGCAAATTCATGGAAAAATTAAAAGCTCTGGTGTCCAAAGTAAACATCGTGACCACATGGCGGTAGATGCTCTACAGAACGCGCTTTTAGTCCATTCAAAGTTTTGGGATGACCCATACAATGGTCAGACGACCTCAATTGAAGATGATATCCCTTGGGAAATATATTTCATCTGGATGGAGGAAGATACTCGATAAATCCTCAAAAAACAAAACGCCTTGAAGCAGGCAACAACGAAGACCGCTGAAGCTCATCAGGAACAGCGTCAGCATTCCAACTACGATAAAACCGACAAATAGAAAGGGCTTATCTATTCTTTAGACAAAAGTGAGCAACACGGCTCGACAATAGTCGTCTGAGAAAAAGTGATGAAGGCCTAAAGTAAGTAGATGGACCACACAACTTATGAGATCAACCATACATGCTACACTGGAGCCATCAGCAACATAGGTGCATTCAAAGAAGGATATCTTTTCAACAGTGAGGCTTTTAACCGTGAAACCACTTGCTATAGATTTTCAACTCAACAAGAGCACGTGGCAAATTAGTTTAATTAAAAAAGGATTAATGGTTTAGGAGATATACTCTTTTCCAGTCAGGTTACTTATATTGCATCCGAACTGGTTCTATTTAAGGAAAGTAATTTGGAGAGTTGTTACCATGCACTAAACCTCACTGGATTAGTCAGATTCTTCCACACTAAAACTTACCATTTTGGTGCAGATTTACAATAAATCCAAATGGCTATTTCTATCCATGTTTGCAAGTATTTTGACAATTTTTTTCTATCAACCAGAAGCTCCCTAAGGATCCTAGGATCTCCCCAAAGTTGTCCCGATACAAGCAACTCATCTATTTCCCATTTTGACCGAGATTCTCTCATTAAGGCCTAACGGCTAGTTTTTCTTAATTTCATTTGGTTTCTATTTTCTTAGCTTTCTAAGTCATTGTACTGAGCATATATAAGCTCACTAATTGTTTCATTGTAAACCACAAATATTTTAACTAAAATCTAATAAACTTCTCAGTTTCTTTTCTCCAAAGCATTTTGTCTTTGAGTGTTATTTGATCATTTTAGTCTAGTGTGGATTTACTAGTCTAAGTGATTGGCGAGTTAGTCTGCTTGTGAAATCAGGCATCCTCCTTCATGGTTGATTGTGGACTCAGGCAACACCGTCTTCTGTCCGAGATCATCATCATCACTTCCATCCAGCCGGATTTATAGTCGATTAGATCGATTAGAAGAACCATCCCTCTTGTTGAATCGACCATTGCTTGGATCTAAGGAGGTTGTGAGCCTTTGATAGCTTAGACTTATATCATTTCTGGTATAAGATCTGAAGTCCCTTCAGCATCAGGTCATTTTATCCTTGTCTTTATTCATTTGTTTCCATTTCTAGTTTCATTTAAATGAAAAACCTATAAGAATTGTTTGTTCTTTGTTCCATTAAGTTATGTTTTGCATAATCATATAAAAACGATAAAAATTCATATTTGTTTCTGTTGCATCGATTTTATCTTGTTTCTATTCCATAAAACCATAAAAAGAAAATTGTTTGTCGTTTGTTCCATTTAGTTGTTTATTTCTGCCAAAAATATATAACCCATAAAAAAGTTGTGTTCTTCATTTGTTCTTCATCCTGTCGAGTTTATTGTTTCTTAGATCCTTATATTTTCAAAACAAAATAATAAAAGGTGTTAGAATTAAGTTATTATCCGAGTTTTTCTTTTTTTGGTCAAGTTTTCAAAAAAATCCAAATTTGGTTGACCATGTTTTAATTCGTTTTCCGAAAGTTTTTGCTTGCAACTTTTATTTTCCCTTTTGTTTGTTTTCGACCCTTTTCAAACCATAAACAAAAATAACAATAAAAATTCCTTATTTATTGTTTTTATAAGTTAAAAAAAGGAATCTGAAAATTTCCATATTTTGTTTAGCTTCTTTTTTTCTTCTTCTCCTTTAACCTTTCTTTGTTACACGTTTCTCTTTAGATATTTGGTATTGAGTAATTTTCTTTTCTTCTTGCGACGCCATATCCTAAGGCTTTGCCACCATGGAGAGTGATGAAGAAGCTGCTGAGTACAATATTTTTGAAGTTGATTGGGGTGATGAACCTGGATACTAATGGGAAGAACAAAACTATGGAGATGGCTCTGAAGAAAACGACCAGTGTAGAGAGTCATGGACTGAAGATGGAAATGAGGAAGAACCATTACGTGGAGAGCTTGATCCCAAGCCACCAGACCACTATGAGGGCCATGCCATCAACAATAGCCATTCTAAACCTTGGATAAAATCTACAGATAAATTTTATGACAATAGTCTAAGAGTTTTTAACTAAACCACTTGTGTTTTTTTCAGGAAAAGATAACTATTCCAGATGGTAAGAAGCTATGGAAAATTAATTTTGGGAGTACAAAGTTCCTCAACATAAGAAGATATCCATATCTTTAGATACCCTTGTAGGAGAAGCTTACCAATGGTGGATTCAAGAGGAAGAAAGTCTCATCTACTTCAAGGAACCAACCCCAGATTGGGCATATGTCAAAGGGCTGATGTATGAACATTTTGAGATGAGTAGATAACCCCCAAGGGCCTGTCCAGAATCTTTGGTTAAATCTGAAACGAAACAGCTTCATGAACATGAGGTAGCTTTAAATTTCCATTATGATTCATATAATCAGTTTTCGTTTGTCTGAATTCTCATGAAGAAGTAAAGACCCTAGAGACTAGCTTTAGTGGGAAGAGGACATGGAAAGGTGCTTCAAGTACAACTCCATTCCAAAGTGAGAATATTTATCCTATGGTCTAGAAAGGTCACGGGAAAAGCTCAAAAGCATTGAGACAGAGAAGATAAAGATAGAATACAATACTAGGAGCCTCCTATACGTACTTGGCAAAAATTCAAGAGGGTCATAAGGGATAGATTTGCACCTCGCATCCCTACACAACAAGCTCAGAAGGAGTCTACAAAAAGAGTAGTACGGCCCCAAGTCTTGCAGCCAGCAAACAATAGGAAAAGCTCAAATTCGTGGCATACATCTCAAGTCAAACGAAACAAAGCTGAGTACTCTAAATATTTAAAACTACCTGAGGTTATTTGTTATAGGTGTCAAGGCCAGGGTCATCTTGGAAAAGATTGCCCCCACAAAACAAGCTACGAAGAAAGTACTGTTGGGGTCAAAATCGGTCATGACAGAATCAACGTCAGAAACCTACAAGGAAAATGCGCCCTTTGTGAAAGAAAGAGATAATATCTCGGAAAAAGGGAAGGGAAAAATTGAGGTCAAATCTCGTATGACCACAAAGAAACGGTCTGCTTAAATGAGCCATCAGGAAGAGTTTGTCTTAAGACCTCGGGTAAACGTATCCCCGAACGACAATACGACAAAATGACTAGAAGACTCGATCATCCAACTCCCCGGACAGAGAAGTTGGCCGAGGAACACATCCAGCTCGTCGAACGGGCAAATCGAACCACAAGAACCGACCAACTCGCCCATTCAGCGAGTTGGACCGCTCCAACTCGCCAAACGGGTGAGTTGGCCAATGCTGGCCGACCAACTCGCCCTTTCGGCGAGTTGGACAAGTCAACCTTGCCGAACGGGCAATTGGAAGGCACAGCATGACGAACTCGCCCATTCGGCGATTTGGACGGCATGGCAGGACTAACTCGCCGAACGCGTGAGTTGGACAGATCAAGACGACCAACTCGCCCATTCGGTGAGTTGAACAAGAGCAACTCGTCAAACAGGCGAGTTAGGTAGCACAACCAATTCGACTTGTCTGTTCAGTGAGTTGGATAAATCAAATCATTTTTACCTATTCCTTGTTAACTCCCTCTTTCAAAACTTGATCAAACTTATCTTTGTTCCATCTAGATCGGGATTGACATTGAAACTTTAACGAAAGAACTCCTATTCTCGAGAAAGGATCAGGTCGATCATATGAGACGGTAACTGTTAACTAAACATCTGGAGTCACACGCCCCATACCAAAGATACTAACTCTCGAACGACATCGTCTAAGGAATGCTCTTTCGATAAAATCATAAAAATGCCTAAGTCAAAAACGGCCCGATGAGGTCTAAAACTCCGCTAAAGGCCCACTCGCGATTTTATCTTTTATTTTGCAGGAAAGGATAAATGTTAAGTTCGAAAGATAAATGTCAAGATCGGAGGGTAAATGTTAAGTTTCAGAAGATAATCATGAAGATCGAGGAAAAAAGGAATATTTTCGCGAAGCGATAAAATCGACCAAGGGCAGAAGGGGAAAGACCAAACCACCTCTAGAGGAGTATATAAGGACTTCGAGGGTGATGATGCAAGGTACACGAAAATCTCCACTCAGAGCAAACATAGCATAGCACTTAGAGCATTTAGGCAACTTTCCATTTTGTTATTCGAGCTAAGACTCAACTAAGGTTTTGCAGTCTTAGGTTGTTAGAACTAGGAATCTCGCCGACAGCTCTCATAGCCAACGCTCCAATTCTGTTGTAAACGCTCATACGCAAATTCTCAATAAGACATCGATTTTCTCTCTTCTCGATTCTTACTTTGTTTTTCGATATTTACTTCATATTCCGCCTGATTGGAATGTCGTTTAACAGATATCCGAGACCTCTGGGAAACTAGGGTTTACCATGTGCTCCTAATTCATCAGAAATCGACAGTGCGAATTTCGGTTTCCACAGTTTGGCGCTAGAAGGAGGGGGTTGGATTACTGTAACTCATGGCCACAAAACGCTTGATCGAAACAAGGTTTGGAAATACGAAAGACAATACACCAGGTCGCAACAACGCTGGTAAGACAACTCCAGCAGTGTGATCCCATCTCTAACGCTTACGCAAACACTGCAGTGCTTGAGAAAGTCGAAAACCTAGTCGCGACTCTTCGCCACAGGCGGGGCACCAAAATAAGCTCATGATTTCTCTCACTAAACAGGAAGGGCAACGATAAAATCTAACAAACCCCGTAAAAGTTTGAGTTGAAAAAATCTCAGTGCATAAGGGTTCTACCAAAAGACCTTTTTGAAAACTTTTTGGTAAGATCAAACTATGTCTCCCAGAAATTGCGGAGAAATCCTAGATTACTCGCGGAGAAAGGAAGCACAGCAAATCGGGCGCACAACCCCCACTGCTGTACTTCTTCCGAACAATATTCAAAGAAATGAAGTTGATCTCTATTGAATCACTCGAAACCTAAATCGAGTGATGAAAACTAAACTAGGCAAAACGAGAGGTCGTATCCCTCACTTCTAAAACGTTTTCTGAAACCCAAGATTTCGAAAAAAGTCAAGCTCCGATTCTACGCGATACTTACTTCAGAAAAACTACTCAAAATCACCTCGGATCAATCCTGCGGAAACGAGTAAATCTCCGATTAAATCGACTCCCGATAATTAAGCTCATCACAACCAGAAATTCAGAGGCTAAAACGAAAGTTTTACAAAAGGACGGCTCTCGTACAGTCAAACACGAAAACACGATTACATAACGAGTTCTGTAAAATTAAACTCAACAACTTTTTCCGAAACAGCTTTCGTAAAATCAAACTTGAAAATATTTTATGGAACATCTTTCGCAAAGTGAAACGAGTTAGCATTTTATGATACAACTTTCGTAGAAAATTTTTTTTGACAACGTTAACGAAACGACCGCACCAGCATACCATCCAGACTCGAGTTTGACTAGTCCAACTTGCCGAACGGGCGAGTTGGACAGTACAAATCGTTCAACTCGGCCATTGGGCGAGTTTGACTAGTCCATCTCACCGAACGGGCGAGTTTGACAGTACATCCTACTTGTGGAATCCGTCAACACCCTGTTCTGTCCGAGATCATCATCATTTCTTCCATCCAACCGGTTTTATAGTCGATTATATTGATTAGAAGAACAACCCCTATTGTTGGATTGACCATCACTTTGATGCAAGGATCTTGTGAGCCTTTGATAGCTTAGGCTTACATCAAAAGGCTGGCATACAAGGAGCGTGGAGTTGACGAAAAAAACTGCCCCCCCTTCGATTCATCTAGTTCCCTATACCTGGATAGGTACTGTTAATACAACAAGGTCAAGGGATCATCTAGTTCCCTAGACCAAGAGGATATACTGGTGGATTTCAACAGCGACAACGCGCATATCGAACCACTAAAACTGAAACTCAAGAACAGTAAGAGTTGGAGCAAGAACAAGGATAAGAAGCTTTTAAAGATAACAAGGCATTGCAGCACCTGCCGAGTCTCAGCATGGCAACGAATCTCCAAATACTTGGGACCGTAATGATGCACCTCTAGATGATGAACGACCATGGAACAGAAAACGCGTTCAAATGATACTCTCTGGACCAGAGACGTCCTTAGATGAGGAATCACAGTTAACGAAAACAAACCAGACCGAGCAGCAGTTCGAGCGCACAGTCGAGCTGTGCACCAGGATAAACAACTCGAAGGTGAGAAAATTATACCCATATGATGCTGGCCTCGAGTTAGATAGAAAGCAAAAAATCATCATAGATGTTATTGATCTACGAGACAAGCTCACTCCAAGATTATTGACCTGAGGAAAAAACTCCTGGACCAAAAGGCTACTGACCTACAATAGAAGCTCGATAAGTGGATAATTTGGCGAGAACGAGAGCCCAATCAGCTAGACACCGAGGACTTGCGGGTACAAATAAAATAAAGAAAGACCGAATGACAGCTCAAAATGAATGTTATTATTGGTTGTTTTCCTCCGTGCAAATATTAAGTCTTATCTGTTAAGAAATTTTGAAGACTAGTGACCACCGCACAAAAATGGCCCTCCACGCCTGAGAGTTATCCACATATCACTTTCTCGGCCCAGGACACCATAGGCGTCCACACCCCGCACAATGATGCCCTTCTTCAGGAGGTTTGAATAGGGATATGCGAAGTCACAAAGGTCCTAATTCACACTTGCAGCTGGATCGATTTAATTATCCAAGACACACTCAAAAAAATAGGAGTCGATATCCACGACGTAAAACAATCAACCCGCTTTCTTACCGCTTGGTCACTGGATTTAACCTAAAACTTAGGTGTAATCTGTCTCCCGTTCTAGGTATTATGATCGCATCTATATGTCATAATTCTATTGTGTGAAACCCTAAGTCTAGTTATTTATCATTGTTGTTTATAAACCAAATGCTTAACCAATCACTATTATTTACTGTTTTGTAATTTACTGCCTAGCTTAATCATAACACATCTAATCTATTGTGTGCCCACGCTCCCTGTGTATTTTATTCTTAAGTACAACAATTGAACCTCTTATTTGAGAGAGAAAGTTGCTCAAAGGGTAATTTAAGTGATATGAAATAGTATCATTACAGCAATCATTATGGGTAAAGTGCATACATACTTATTTAATGGAGGATAAATATTTCTGGTCAATCCAGGAGTCAACAACAACTGGCTTCGTGGATGTGGCATAAGTTCTTGAAGGTTCCCGATAAGGCTCAACAGTTTCAAAAAATGAAAGTACGAGACGGAAACAAAACTTCATTCTGGTATGATTCTTGGTCACCAATGGCAGGCTACATGAATTGTTTGGATCGGGAGGCTGTATTGACATGGGTAATCCTTCAAATTCGTCAGTAGCAAGAGTTTAATTCTTAATGAGCTCGAAGATGTCATTGATGAGAAAAAAAGAAAAATGGTGGATGCGGCAGACTTATCCCTTTGGAAAGGATCAGAAGATAAATGCAAGCCAATCTTTCCAACAAAGACCAGTTGGGAGCTCATTCGACAACAAGATCCGTTGGTCACCTGGTGGAGAGGAGTCTGGTTTAATCACCATGCGCCAAAGTTTGCTTTCTTCCACTGAATTGCAGTAGAAAACAGACTATGTAGAGGAGATTGAATGATCTCTTGGAACAGAGGAGTTAAACTGGCCTGTATCTTCTGCCTTGCTCCACAAGAAACGAAAAATCATCTCTTTTTTGATTGCAGATACTCTTCAGAAGTCTGGTCCATTCTGATGCGTGGGCTTCTTCAGTCTAGATACACTACAAAATGGTCGGAGTTTATGTATTTAATTCTCGATGCAGTGGGGATTATATTAGGACTTTCCTAGTTCAATACACATTTCGGGCAACATTACACACTCTCTGGAGGGAAAGGAATGAAAGACGGGATGGTGCAATTGCAGGATCAGCACAAGACATTGGCAAGGTACATGATGCCAAGTCAGGAACAAATGCTCATTTGTTCGCCGGATGGGAGGTCAAAAGTACGCAAGAGGACTCTAATGCCCCGACCGCCCACGGCTAATGGGCCACCCACGCCCGCTCTCTTGGCCCATGGGCCCATCTCGTCCAACGGTCATGCTTTAATTTTCCAACACTCGAAATCATTGTTTACTGACCCTGCAATCACCACCCAACCTTTCCCCGTGTTTTGGCCTCACTGGCACAACATCGTGAATCACTTCCTAATAGGTCACCCATCCTTTCACTACTCCATCTCAAACACGCTTAACCCTGGAGTTCTAAACGGATGTGTGACGGAAAAGGTAAGTCAACTGTGGTGACATAGGTAGTCAAATCAATTCTCTTAAACATTTCCACATATCACAACTTGGGATGTTATAATTCACACCCTCTCAAAGAACGGAACGCCCACGTTGCACCCCACGACATGTCTCAAGACGCTTCTCGGGTTAGAACCAAGATGGCTAACCAGCTCCGATACCCCTTGTAACGCGACCGCCCACGGTTAATGGGCCACCCATCTCGGCTCTCTCGGCTCATGGGCCGCATCCCGTCCAACGGCCGTGCGTTAATTTTCCAAGGCTCGAAATCATTGTTTACTGACCCTACAATCACCACCCGACTTTTACCCGTGTTTTGGCCTCACTCGCACGGTATCGCGAATCACTTCCCGATAGGTCAGCCATCCTTTCACTACTCCAGCTCAAGCATGCTTAACCCTGAAATTCTAAACGAATGTGTGATAGAAAAGGTAAGTCAACTTTGGTGACATAGGTAGTCAAATCAATTTTCTTAAGCCTTTCCACATATCACAAATCAATTTTATTGTAACAACCCGTCCCGTGGAACCCAGCTGTCGCTCCAGCGCATCGACCCTAACTCATCCCCTGTGATACAACCTCCCTGAATTCAACCATAGACCTCGGCTCACATATAGGTTATTGGTGCGTTTGGCGCTACTCAAACCCAAGACCTCACCCTTTAACAACCTCCTCACATACAAGCTGTCACCAATTGATCCGCAGGTCACCACAATCCCAAGTTGTGGTATGTTAATAGGCTTAAGGGAATTAATTTGGCTACCTATGTCAACAAAGTTGACTTACTTTTTTCGTCCCACCTCCATTTAGAACTCCAGTGTTAAGCGTGCTTATGCTGGAGTAGTGAAAGAATGGGTGACCTAACGGGAAGTGATTCGCGATACCGTGCGAGTGAGGCCAAAACACGGGGAAAGGTCGGGTTGTGATTGCAGGGTCAATAAACAATGATTTCAGCCTAGTAAAATTTTACCCACCGGCCGTTGGAACAAGATGGGGCCCACGGGCTGAGAGAGCGGGAGTGGGTGGCGCATTAGCCATGGGCGGTTGGGGAGTTACAAATGGTATCAGGGCTGGTTAGCCATCTCGTTTTTGACCCTAGAGGCGTCTTGAGACCTGTCGTTGGGCGCAACGAGGGCGTTGCGTTCTTTGAGAGAGGGTGAATTGGAAAATCCCGAGTTGTGGTATGTTAGAAGGCTTAAGAGAATTAATTTGGCTACCTATGTCACCAAAGTTGACTTACCTTTTCTCTCACAACTCCATTTAGAATTCCATGGTTAAGCGTGCATATGCTGAAGTAGTGAAAGGATGGGTGACCTATCGAGAAGTGATTCGCGATATCGTGCGAGTGATACCAAAACACCGAGGAAAGGTCGGGTGGTGATTACAAGGTCAATAAACAATGATTTTAAGCCTTGGAAAAATTTACGCCCCGGCCGTTGAAACGGGATGGAGCCCACGGGCAGAGAGAGCGGGCATGTGTGGCCCATTAGTCGTGGGCGGTCGGAGCGTTACAAGGACTATTTTTGTGGCTAGCCACTTGATGAGTAGGTTTTCTTACCAACGAAAAGCAACGTTTATATTTTCGTTGCTATACGATCGTAGCCATTTTCGCATCGTAGAAAAATCGTAGCAAATGGATACAACATTGCTACGAAAATAAACGTAGCAAGTTGCTACCTTTTGCTACGTTATAGATCGTAGCAAATGGACACGACTTTTCTACGAAAATAAACGTAGCAACTTGCTATGTTTTTCTACGAAAATAAACGTAGCAACTTGCTACGTTTTGCTACGAAAATAAACGTAGCAACTTGCTACGTTTTGCTACATTATTGATCGTGGCATATTGTTACGTTTTGAGATTGCTACGATCATTCGTCTCATATTGGAAAGAAGTGGAAACACATTTTTTATTTCATTTGTTTCCGAATTTGGTCTCATTTTCCTGGGTTTCAATTTTGATTCTTAACAATCTAAAAAGAAAAGCTAGAACAGAAAGGGAATATATTACATTAGCTCCTTAAGAGTTCAAAAGATCCACAAAACATTCAAAAGATACAACACATTCAAAGTTCAAACATTCAAAAGGTTCAAAACATGAAACCATAATACATAAACAGCCACATCTAAACCTACAATCCAAGTTCATTACACCACCTATCTAAACTAGAATTGTTAGTGGTGATGAGATGTTGAGGATGTGTATCACCTGGAGCTTGAGGCTGATCGTTAGGTGGAGTTGGAGCTTGACCGTGACCTTCTTCAGGTTGAGCTTGACCTTGACGTGGAGCTGCAGAATGAGAGGGAGAGTGATGCTGAGACTGACTTGCTTGTGCAGCAGAAGCTTGAGGCTGAAGAAGTTGCAGAATCATGTTGAGAGTTGTCTGAGTTCTAGCTGTGCCTTCATTGAAGTCAGTCTGCAAAGCATTTAAATCAGACTTGATTCCCTGTGTGACAGTCTCCAGGCCAGAAACCCTCATCTCCATGTTTATGTCTCGCCTGAGTGCAGCAGGGACAGACTCAGAAGGACGCTTGTTCTTGTACTGGAGATTGCCAAGACCATAAACTGTGCCCCTGCGTGTCTGTCCACGCTGAAAAATACAAACACAAGACAGCATTAATCAGCCATAAAAATACATGAACAATCATTCATAAAAATACAGTGTGATCTTGTTATAATTTCAATACTAAGAGTGGAGAAACACTGAGCTAAAAACAGTAAAAAGAAACAAATTTCATGAGCAGGAGAGATTATTACCTTGATGTATTCTTCGTTTAGGAGAAGGCGCTTTGAAGTTCTTGTGGCAGCCGTTGAGTCAGTTTGGCTATCTCCAAGAGGAGATCCATCTTGTATCATCTCTTCAACCGCTTGCTCTACCTCCAGAACCAGTGTCTCTGCTCGTTCGTCGAGGAAGGTCCCATCTTTACGGCAGTGAGTCTTCCTCACAAGGTCTGGATATGAAACTGGTCCCTCCAGACCTTCCTCAACTACCTACAACAAAGGAAAGAGGAGAAAGTTAGATAATTAGCAGTTAAAAGGAGGGAATAAATGGAAGTTAAAAGGGTTGGAGCTCACCATTTTGTGCGCAATATTTGCAAAGGTGCGTGGTCCTGCACCATGGACGTGCATCTTCAGACCTGGAGGAGCAGAACAACGAGATTCAGCTGCAGATTGGCTCTTGGCTTTGGCCTCTTCTGTTGACCAATTAGCCAAGATTGTTTCCCAGTCAGTCTTACTGACATAACTTGGCTGCTTCCCTTTCTTTCTTTTCTGGCTGATGCGTCCGCAGATAGTCACTTGAGTCTGATGCTTCCATTTGAAGTAGACTTCTTCATGAAATTGTTCTTCCCAGTAGTATTGTTGCTACAAAAGAAGAGAAGTGATTAGAAGCAAAATATGGAATTAATAATGGGAATGGAAGTTCACGATTACTTACGATGAATGAGTGCCACCAACTTGTTCTCCTCTCCAGTGGAACCTTTAACCAGCTTTGCCACGGCCCCCAGAAGTTTCCCTGCCATGTTGCTTTTATAAACTCATGGACTTCAGGATCAACTCCGATCCTGCAAATACAATGCATATCAGATAAGAACATGAAACAAAACCCATTTACTACAAGAGTATACCTAACACTAAGCTACTAAGTTCATTAACTACATTAGTTCACTTACCACAATGCTCCATTGATCTTATCAGGATGGAGGTGTGGTTGGTTAATTCTTGATGGCGCACGTAGCAGAGCCTCTTCTGTTCTCGCCGCATATGCTGGTGGTGGAGGAGGAGGAGGAGCCGCAGATGAAGTGGAAGAGCCGTCCATTCGAGGAGGTCTTGCTGGTTGAGAAGCAGCAGTCCGCACCAGGAGGAAGTGAAGCGGTTCTCAGTTGGGGTCTCACGTTTCTGACACCTGCAGACAAAGAAACAGAAGAACATGTTAAGATTGGAACATGATTGAATCAAAACCGAAAAAGAAGGCTAACAACAACAATATATAAAAGAAACGAGGAAGATCAGAGGTTTTGTTCCTCTCTCACGTTTCTTAAATTCAGAACACTAAAAAACAAACATTCAAAAGCAAATGGTTTTAACACATCATCATTACACAACCCTAATCTAAACCCAAATCGAAACCGTAATCAAAATCAATTTCACAACCCTAATCAAAACCCAAAATCGAAAGTCAAACTCGAAACCCTTATCAAAATCCGAAACCCTAATTGAAAACCACAAAACGAATTGAAACCGAAAGCTATTCGAAATCCCTAATCGAAACATGCAATCAAACGAATAAACAGAGAGATGGAGAGAAATCGAAACCCTACCTTCGAGATTCAAGTTTGAGGGCCGAGGACGACGGTGGTGGTTGGTTGCGTTTGCGGCGGAATGAGCCATGGCAGAGAGAGATAAACGAGAGATCGAGAGAGCTAGAAGAGATGGAGAGGTTAGAGAGAGATCGAGAGAGCTAGAAGAGATGGAGAGGTTAGAGAGATATCGAGAGAGTCGAAGAGTTTGTCTTTCTCAGGGTGAGAAGAGTGAGTGTTTTTTGTCAACGAGAAGAGACTGAGTTTAGCTCAGAAAATGCTAAGTGTGGGAAATGGGCCAAAAATTTAAGAGGAACAATTAGTTTTGGGCTAAAAATTTTAGAGGGAATTATTTCTAGCCTAAAAATTTTTGAGAGAATCATATTTGTTTTAGAATTTTTGAAGTTTTAGGGGTTAATGAGGGTTTAGATAGGGTTATGATAGGGTTTGGAGTTTTTTAAAAATAGACAGGATTTATAGATAGGATTTAGATTTTATTTTTTTAAGAAAAAGGGTTTATAGATAGAATTTAGATTTTATAAAAAAAATTAAGCTTTAGATAAATTTATGTATAGGGTTTAGATTTCAAATAAAAAAATTTAAATAAGTTTATAGATAGGTTTTATAAATAGGATTTACATTTTGTTTTTAAAGAAAAAGGGTTTATAGATAACATTTATATTTCCTTAAAAAGAAATTAAGCTTTAGATAAATTTATGTATAGGGTTTCGATTGAGTTTTCAAAAAACAAAGTTTAAATAAGTTTATAGATAGGGTTTAGATACGGTTTTCATATTACACATTCATATATCTTACAAACATCAAGTACTTATATTATACATTCATATATCTTACAAACATTAAGTCCTTATATTATACATTCATATATCTTACAAAACATTAAGTACTTATATTATACATATGTCATAAAAACACTAATTAAGAACTTAAATCAGATCCTGAATCAGAATCAGTACATGACGGTTCTAACTCATCTTCAGAAACAAATTCGTCATTGGGAGGAACAACCGGCATCAAATCATAATCTGAATCATCTTCCACAACATAAGTTTCAAAGCGTAACATTTCACTCCGTGCAACAACTTGGTTGTGTGTATCATCTTGTAATGCAGTAAGAGCAACTTCAGAAGTATCTCGAACCCCTCTAGGCATAACATTCGTACATGCCCACCAATCGTTTGCTGATGTCCTTCTAACCCGCGGATAAGGAATGAAACAAACTTGATCACAATTACCAGATAAGATAAATGGATCATATTTGTCGTACTGCCACCGCGGAGACACATCGACGATTCCCGATTTATGTTTTCGAATCCCTCGACCAACAATTGTATCAAACCACTTACATTTGAAAACCATGGCTTTAAGCCCAACAGAACCAGAATACTCAACCATCATTATCTCCTCGATCAAGCCGTAATAGTCAGTGTCCGTTGTACCCCGGACTTGGACACCGTAATTTTGGGTTCTTTTATCTTGGCCATGGCTATGTGTGTGGAAGCAGTATCCTCGTGAGAAATAAATCGGCCAAGCTTTATAATTCCGTTTCGGGCCTTGTACGAAATCCAACATCCACAAAGGAAACTGATATATCTTACTCGCTTCATTCACCTATTAATTAAAATTGTCAATGATAAATTCACATCGAAAATCAAATTAGATCAAAACGTACTTACATAGTTTTTCACCCATTCCGCATAGTGGTTGTCTTTCGCTATTTGTAGATCATTACCACATATATTTGGATTGTTCTCAGTCATAAACTCCTCAAACATCCTGTTCCGTAGTTGTTATTAAATAATTATAACTGACATTGTTAAAAATGTAGCATATTAAAAATAGTTAAAATACCTTTCGTACGGCTCAAATGCAGGACAATTGAGCATCAAAAACGTTTGCAACACAGTATAGTCATCATCGGTTAGATGCCGCTGCTCCATTTTTCCACTAATTCGACCTTCGTGGTAAAACATATTTGGAACATCTAGATCATGATATGTAAAACGAATATCTCCAGGTTGCAAAACGGTAGCAGCCACTTCTGGATTTCCAAAGTGATGTGCAGAAGCTCTAGAAATCTCCTCAGTAAGACAATGGGAAATAATGGAACCTGCAATATGTGCCTTATTTCTAACTTTTTTCTTCAGATGATACATGTATCGCTCGAAAGGATACATCCATCTATATTGCACTGGACCACCTAGAGCAGCTTCATCTGGCAAATGCACAACGAGATGCTCCATAACATCAAAAAACGAAGGTGGGAAAATCTTTTCCAAATTACAAAGTTTCACCGCAATGTTTTCTTTTAAAATGGCAACATCTTCTTCCTTTAGTATTTTTGCAGAGATATCCCGAAAGAAAAGTGCGATCTCTACAGAAAAAATTTTGAGTTAGTGCATGCATATATAGTAAAACTTATAATTTTTTTTCTTAAAGTATACCTGAAATTGTGATGTGGACATTTTTGGGAAGTAACTCCTTAAACGCAAATGGGAGAAGCCGTTGCATGATGACATGGCAATCATGACTTTTTAGGCCTGAAAGCTTCGAATTCGTATCGTCTATACATCTACTAAACTTTGAAGCATACCCATCTGGAAATTTTATATCTTCCTTCAACCATCGCAAGAATTCTTTTTTTTCTTCCTTTGACAAGCGAAATATCGGGACCGGCATCGTTCCATCATCTTTGATATGTAACTCTTGCCGTCTGCACAAATCAGGTAGATCCATCCTCGACTTTGCATTGTCTTTAGTCTTTCCAGGAACATTAAGCACCGTGTTGATCAGATTATCAAAGAAATTCTTCTCAACGTGCATGAAGTCGACGTTGTGGCGAAGAAGAAGGTTTTTCCAATACGGCAATTCCCAAAAGATATTCTTCTTCACCCAATTGTGATCTTTTCCGTAGCCTTCTATGTTGCTTGCAGGTTTCTCGTGTCCGTTACCTCCACATTCAACCGTTTTCTTCAGCCCAACGATGTTGTTGATTCTTTCGTAGCGAATTTCCTCTCCCGTCAACCATGGTCGAGGATCATCACTTACTGTCTTCCCCCTCCGAAACGCTTGGACATTTCTCCTGTAAGGATGCTCTTTAGGTAGAAACATGCGATGACAGTCAAACCAGCTATGCTTCCTTCCGTGTTGCAACCAAAATGATTTTGTATCATCGAGACAATATGGACAAGATAAACGACCATGAGTCATCCAACCTGACATCATGCCATAAGCAGGAAAGTCATTCTTTCTCGAGATATCGTATGTTTCTGCCCCGTGACTCCACAAACTTTGTAATTCTTCAATTAGCGGCTGCAGATAGATATCAATGCTCTTCTTTGGATGTCTTGGCCCGGGAACTAAGACTGATAAAAAGAAATATTCTCTTTTCATACACATCCCAGGAGGTAAGTTATACGGAGTAACAATTACTGGCCAGACCGAGTGTGCTGCACCACTCATACCAACTGGGTTAAATCCATCTGTTGCTAAGCCTAGATATATATTCCGACTTTCTTCAGAGAAATCAGGATATACCTTGTTAAAATGCTTCCAAGCTGCTCCATCAGAAGGGTGATGCATTTCTCCTTCGGGCGACTCATGTTCTGCGTGCCATCGCATTTGTGATGCAGTTTCTTGAAGTTGATACAATCGCTTCAACCTCTCTGTAATAGGCATGTAAAACATTCTTTGTTTGGGCCGCTTTTTCCCCTTTCCACCGTACTGGTGATATCTGTCTTTCGCACAAAATCGACACGCCACCAAATCTTTATCTTCCTTCCAAAATAACATGCAGTTATCTTCACAAATATCAATCTTCACAACTGGAAGACCTAGATCTTTTGTCAACTTCTTCATCTCATAATATGATTCAGGAACTTTGTTTGGTTGTGGCAGAACATCTTTAAACGTTTGTGATATCTCATCCAAACACGACTCCGGTAAATTATGATCGGTTTTTACTTTCATTAAACGGGATGCCAAATATAACTGAGAAATACCTTCAACACATCCTTCGTATAATGGTTCATTAGCAGCTTCAAATGGTTGAAACACGCCATCTCCATATTGCTCTTCGTTGTGTGCTTTGATCACATCCTCCAATACTCCTTCCATAACATTCGAATAATTTTCTTGGTATGGTTCTTCTTCCGTATGCAGTGTGCCTTCTCCCATAAATTGACCTCCTGTCGATGATTCGCCAATGTCATAGTAATTTTCTCCATGGCTTGACCATAAATAATAATTACTTTTGAACCCGACTCGGTAAAGATGGCGAGAAACGGTTCTCGAGCCACGTTGTTTTCGGTTTTGACATCTTGCACAAGGACATAACATGGTTTACTCCTCGATAAAAGAAGTTTGATTGGAAGCAAACGCGATAAAAAAATCAACACCTTCCTTAAACTCACGAGAAACGCAATTATTGATCGGATCAAAGTGTTGATCCATCCACTCTCTTGAATAAAAATAATCAGCCATTGGACTCACGAATTCAACCCCAACTATTTTAAAATTTTCCCCAACTCATATAATGAAAGTGTTTTATGTTTGATATCTCACTCGTTGTTAGGAGAGTGAGTGAAGTGCTCAGTTGCTTTTATATAAACTATCTTGCTATGAAATCTGCCACGAAAATAGCTACGAAATATGCTACGAAAAATTTTCGTAGCAAGTTCAAAATATCTTGAATTATTTGGTCTGCACATTGTCGGACCGAGGGGACGATGGGACGTTTTTTTCGGTGACTTGCTACGAAATTGATACGTTTCTGGTCGTAGCAAGTTGCTACGGTTCGTTTCATAGCAAAGTCGTAGCAAGGGTTAGCTACGATTTTCTTCCGTAGCACGATCGTAGCAAATTTGCTACGAATTTGGTACAATTTGCTAAGTTTTCATTTTCGTAGCATAACGTAGCAAAATCGTAGCTTTTTATTTTTCGCTACGATTTTACCGTAGCAAGTTCGTTGCTATTTCAGTTTTTTTTACTAGTGTTGTAGAGATAGCTCTCGAACACCTGACACAAGGGTAATAGCTCTATAAAACAAAATCTGAAATTTTTGTCAGCACTTTCGAGAGCCTTAAAAATTGTCCCTGAAGAGATGCTCGATTCCTATCATACGAGTCACCTAAGGCGAGAACATATCGCGGACTCTAAAGCGGGATGGATTCAGGTCGAAAATGATACGGGAAACGTAATACGGAGTAGTCACCGCACTCCCTAGAACCGTGATTAGACCTAGGTCTTGCCCTAAGCCTAGCACACTGGTGTCTAACGTCTCAAGGCATGATATTAAAAAGATACGAGATCCTAAAAGTATGTCTCTTCGCCCATATCTAACCGCTCTCAAAACTTTGGAAAACTTTTCAGACATCCCGAATGAGCAACGAATAAGACGATCAACCAAAGAGTTGAGAGCGAGATGACAGCTCGTATCCTCCCCTCTATACTTAAAATCTAAATCTATTCAAAGTCCTTCGCCCATAACAATACTCGATAAAACCTTGGAAAACAAGGACAAAGTTCATTTTAAAAGAAAAAGTCGCAGAAGCTACTGGGATTCAAAGCCACAAGCGGCCAGTCCTGAGATAAAAACATGGCTACACTCGGCCGGATCAAAACACAAACAAATAACATTAAAATAAAAAAATTCTCATACGAGACTGCGAACTCAATCGTCCTCCACACGCGGAGCCTCGCCTTTACCAATCACCCCTTCCGTACTCAGAACCTCCTCGCCTGCACCTTCCTCGGCTGTAGGACCCTGACCGTCGGCGCCACCCGGACAAAGTGGGGGGGGGGGTTCACTCGGATTTCAGGCATGCGAGGATCAGTTCAAAGTCCCCATCCGCATCCACTAACTCCGCTATGCGAGCAAAAAGCTTGGCCTTCTAAGTTCACAGGGTGCATCACCATTAAACAACTGGACCTGTTGATACGTCCTAGGATTGGACAGGATCACTCAAACGGTCTGAAGGATATGAACTCGCCAAAAAGGCGAACTAATGGAATGAAGGGTGACATAAGAGGTGCGGAGAGTCTCTTGATACTATGAGATTTCGATTGTTTCTTGAAGTGACGCACAAGTCCAACAAAAGAAAGGTTCGATTACTTGGAGATAAAATCACCAAGAAACAGAAATGCTCTAAGCAAAGAACAAAGAGAATGAACTCAAAATAAGAAAAAAATCGATTGAGTTATTGTGGAAGAAGTATCACATATTTATTGTAGCAAAAGCATATGAAAAGACTAAAGAAAAATTGTCAAATAACTCCTAGGTTTATGCTCTGGTCTAAATGACCCTTTGTATACCATCCAGGTTCATCCAAATCCAGACTGGTCCACAAATGACCCTTCGGCTACTGTCCATGTTCGTCCAAACCAGATGGGTGTATTGCGGTAAGGAGCAGGACGTACTATGGGCTATCCGCGTGGGTGATTGATGAACTTTTATGAAATTTTAGAGAGCTTAAACATCCTTGCTTTTGAGAGTTTAGAATGATCGATCATCATGAAATCATCAATCTGGTCAAAAATTTCATGTTCATGACCATCGGGACATGTAGTACGTACCAAATGGGCCAGAAGAGAAGTGTTGTGTCTTGAATCAGGTTCAACTTGTTGATCTTGAGTTCTGGCTCGACTGTTGGTCAAACTGTCGAATGGGTCGAGAAAGACTGGCTGTACGACGGTCAATTCGTTCATTAGGTCGTGGTTCCAGCCTTAGGTCATTTTCAGATGTACGTGGGTCGATTCTGTACACGGCTCAGTTCGTTGTTCTAGTACGGTTGGACGGGTGAACCTATGTTGAACTGATCTGATCGTCCTGATCACCATGTTGGGCTGGATTCACGTCCTGGGGTGCATCACCTGTTGCATCCCTCCCTCGACACTTGCAAGGGCCAAGTCCCTGATGTGGACAACCGCCAATGAATCAAAGGAGTCAGTAATCCTCTTCAGACGGGTCCGAAACTCGGCACAAACGACCTCATGGGCCTCGTCGATCGCACTTGTCCCATTAACTATAGCTTCCCATTTCCACTGTGGGAACATCAAATTCTGCAGTAACCCGCTATGTACCTGATGCTCAACTTTAACCATCTGATACGTCTGACATTCCGATACAAATGTAGCCATATCTTTCTTCATACCCGGCCAATGGTAGTAATGCTTCAGATCTCTGTACTTCTTTGTGCTTCCCGGATGGATAGAAAAAACGTGAGTTATGTGCTTTGTAGAAACCCTTAAAAAAATCGATAAATGGAATTTGGAGCCTTAATTTTGGGGATCAAAGTTTGATGAGGAATGTTGAGTTTTGGTCATATAAAACTTGACATGATTAGAAGAAAATAAAAGATTTGTTGAGCATCAACTTGGTGGGCGAGTTGTGGGCGATAAGGGTCGATCGAGAAGTTTTGAAGTACGACGTGGTCGAAGAATTGATACTGACTGAACCTTGATGAATAAGCTGCTCTACGATGTTAGACAATGTCTTAGATTGTTCAGTCGGAAGTTTTGGAAGCATCACATTTTTGAAGCACGACGTTTTAGAAGCATGACGTTTTAAAAGTACGATGTTTTAGAAGCACAACATTTCCAAAGCGCGACGTTTTCAGAAAATTTCCGTATCCATAAAATATTATTTTGGAGATATATAAAGTCGGAAGCAGGACGGAAATCAAGTAGGACGTGAATTAAGCAGGACAGGAATTAAGCATGATGGGAAGTAAGCACGATGGGATCAAAGCACGACGAAAAAACCCGAAGTAAGGCTAAAACCCTAATTTCAGTGTTATGAATTTTTTCGGGGAAGTCGGAGACTCGGGAATTATTTTCCGTCAAGGTCAGAATTCTATTGGAGTTTATTAAAAATACTCAACGCATCAGAATGGGCGTAGAAAAATATTCGGGATTGATCGCGGGCCAAAAATTTACCCGATAGATCAAAATCAGACGATTGGACCGAAAAGCACGAGGTGGCTTGATGGTTGTGTTCAGGACGTGGTGGAAACTTCCTGGCAGTGCATGTGTCAAGGGAAGCACGAGGTGTCTCAGTACCTGCAGTTGGAACATGCAAGTAAACATGTGGAGCACACGGTGAACCGAGCAAGCAGCTGAGTGTTGTGTTGCATGCGACCGGACCATGCGGCCAAACATGTGGAGGACGTGGTGTATCCTTGCATGCAGCCAGTCCATGCATCCTCACATGTGTAGGACATGGCGTCACCTTGCAGGCCACCCTGGTCATGCAAGCTGACATATTGAGCAGGAGGTGTCGCCGCGCATGCAACCAGAGCCATGCAGACGGACACACGGGCTGCCACTTGGCCTGGATCTGATTGGCTGCTGATTTCTATAAATAGGCTCGAACCCCCTCACATTTCAACGCATCCATAACACTTCAAAAAGACCTAAAAACGTGAGAGAGAAAGCAAAGAAAGAAAGTTAGAGTTTCGATAGTTTTCGAACGTTTTCGGCAGTTTTTGAGATTTTTAGAGAACAGTTACTCTGCCAGTTTTTGTTCAACATCTGAAGAAGGTCCTGCTCGACTGAATATCCGAACATACGTGAGTCAACTGGAGAAGGTCGGGAAAGGGTTCGGATTGCAGAAGACGGACACAGGGTCAAGGCCACGTTCAACCAAAGCACAGTGAGTTATGATCAATTGATTGATGACTTATTTTCATTCAGGTTACCGTTACTTAAAATTAGATCATGGCAGGAGGATGGGTCTAATTTAGTAACGGTTTGATTAGTTAATTATAGAGGTTAATTAATCTTGATTGATTGAGTTGATAGCATGCTTAGTTATTACTTGAGTTTAATAGTAGCATGCTAATGGTTAGGTTGAATTATTAGTTAGAAACGCTGAATGCTTAGATAATATTGTTAAGTTGTGGATAGTTAGGTATTCTGGAATCTCTTTATGCTATATTCTAGAATATATTTGATTGTGTTAGTGGTGATTAATACTAAGAACCTTGTGTTATTTTTCCGGGTTTGGTATTAGTCATATATTGGCCATATAGAATTTGTGTAACCCACAATGTTAGGCATATTAGGGGTGAGTTAGTGTTCCTTCAGACCTCTTGCCCAGCGGGTTCATGGAAACCACTTATTCTCTGGATCGGAAAGACTCAGAGAGACGGGGCCATTGCCTAGGGCTGAGTGTTGCATGATGGTGAAACGTCCGGCAGTGACCCGAATGACTGTGGGCTATCGCGCGGTGACCCGAATGACTGTGGGCCGTGGTCGGTTGAAAGTTCCTTCTTCTAGCCTCTGTGGTAGGAAGATAGGATATTGCCGATAGGGAGGAGGAACATGATGTCACCAGGGCCATAGCTAGTTATATATATAAGTAAATCGGGTTTGAGTGTGGTGGTTAGCCAGTAATAAGCATAATTCTCATTATCTTGTTATCGCTTTTCCTGCTGTGTATTTTCTCATATTGCTTATCCATTGCATTGTGTTTAGTTATCATTAGGTGAACCTCTCGCTTTAGATTGTTTAGGGTGGGATAGCGAGGGGTTGTATTTGTGAGTTGGGGATTGTAACTCACTGAGTAATACTAGATTACTCACCCCTCACTCGTTGTTGTTTTCAGGTGACCAGTAGATCGAGTCAGCCTTATAGGTCGCGGGAAGCTAGGCCGGCTGGTGTAGACATTGCATCTTTTTGCTTAAGATGTTTTCAGACTATAAGTATGTACTCTTGGTCTCTTGGCATTCCACTACTTGTATATTATGCTGTGTGTTGCGAAACATATAATATATAAGATAAATAAAGCGATGTTATCAGAGCATGGTTTTGTCTATGCGCGACACAAGTGCTTTTTAATGTTTTATCGAGTCAAAGAGCCGCAAAAAAGATGCTTTAGGAAACCAGCCGCTTCCCGTATCAATTTTAATAGGAATAGGACTTACCCTTTTAATTGTGTGCAGATGGCTAATCGCGGGACAGGTGATGATGGACGAGACCGGATATGGAGAGAGGGTAAGGTTTTGACAGGCAGAGGATTTGGCTACATATCAGATCCGGATAATGGAAATGGACTTAGTGAGATGTTTGGTTATGATAGGAGCCCTCCGCAGAGGACCAGATCTTTTCCTGTGTATGCTAACATGACCAGAGTTAACCGTGAAGACAGTTGGTCGAGTATTAGCCCAAGTCATAACTAGGACGCGAGACCACAACATGGCCAATCAGTTCAACCAAACCCAAGGCCAGAGCAGAACCGTGCCACAGAAAGACCACAAGATCAAGGAACCGAAAACACCTTGAAGCTTTTGCATGATGTGATGACCCAAGCACTTAGCAACCAAAGCACACGTACTCATACCCCTGAAGTTTCCCTGTTGTTATGTACCATGAAGAACACTGGATCCTATATGTTCAAGGGAGGATCAGATCCTATTGAAGCCGGTAAGTGGATGACCATGATGGAAAAGAACTTTGAAGCTATGGAGTGTCTGGAGGAATATAAGAAGAAGATTTCTGTGTACTGTTTGGAAGGCGACGCAACAGGATGGTGGGACAGCAAAGACAAGCAGCGTGGACATACCATCACATCGTGGCCATCTTTCAAGAGAGAGTTTGAGAGGAAGTACTTTCCTCCAGAAGCAAAGCATCGGTTGGAGCGTCAGTTCATGAACCTAGTTCAAGGAGATAGGTCGGTAAGGAGCTATGAGTCTGAGTTCACAAGGTTAAGGCGACATGTCTTTGATGGACGCGAAGATGAAGCAACTATGATCCGTAACTTTATGTACGGACTAAAGCCGGAGCCTTGAATTCGGTTAGCTGGAAGTAACTTTAGCAGCTTATCTGATCTGGTGGAAAAGGCTGTTAATGTTGAGACTGTATTAGAGGCTGAAAGGAAGACCATACCACATTCTGGTGTATACACCAAGTTCAACCAGGAAGAAAGGCTGAATTACAACAAGGGTCCAAGATTTAACAAAGGTAAAGGGCGAAGATTTGTCAGCCAAAGCAATTTTTGGAGTAACACTAGGGTGTGTTACATATGTGGTCGACCGGGACATATTTCAAGGTTTTGTCCCAACAACCAGCGGAGTAACCAGCAAGGTTATCCACAGTTAAGAATGGAAGATGTCACTTGTTTCTCCTGCGGCAAGAAAGGCCATTATTCTCTGTCATGTCCAAACAAGCTAATCCCTGCGACCCCTCTCGCGATCCGAGCTCCTCCTAGCCGTCCAGCAATTTAGCCAACACCAAAGAAGCAAAACCTAGGAGGTAGAGTTTATGCCTTATGTGTAAAAAAACGAGACAATTCAGGACCGTCCAGCGGTCCCATCACAGGTATTGTGGGTGCTTAACCTCCTCTTTTTATTGCATTAAATTTAATAGTTGTAATTTAGTTAGTATCCTTGCTAGGTACAGATTGCTTGATCGCTAGGTTGCGCCTTTAGAAATATTTTGATTATGATTGATGGCTTTGTGAATTTTGATTGTTGATTGAGATATCGTTGATTGAGTTACTGTGGCAGGAACCTTACATGTTTCTGGTAGACCCACACATGTATTGTTCGACTCGGGGGCAACACATAGCTTTGTGACCCCTGAAGTAGATGCACAGTTTTGGGATTGTTTTGTGGTTGAGAGGGTAAACGTGGCAGTCCTGACCACTGCAGACCAAACCCTTCAAGCAATCCTTGGAATGGCAGATTTGTTGGTCGTACCTTTGGAAGGGTACGAGGTAATCCTTGGAATGGACTGGTTGTCAAGCTATGGAGTTCATATCGACTGTGGAAAGGGAAGGTTATTGTTTGGCAGAGGTAAAATACCAGAGATGATATACTATGGAATCAGTCCTAGTATGACCGTGTCACTGGTAGCTGCAATGCGAGTACAAGATTTGCTTCAAGACGGAGAAGTGTATTTGGTGACTTTATTGGTTAGTGGAGGAGCCACTAATGATGAAGTTAATGTCAAAGATATAGAAGTGGTCCAGGAGTTTGGGGATATATTTGCGCCACTAAAAGAATTAGCTCCACATCGGAGTAATCCCTTTACTATTACTTTGGAGCCTGAAGAAAACCAACAGCTAAGGCACCGTATCGGATGGCACCTGCAGAGTTGACTGAGCTAAACAAACAATTGGAAGATTTATTGGAAAATGGATTCATCCGACCACGCTCATCACCTTGGGGAGCTCATGTGCTATTTTTGAAGAAGAAAGACGGAAGAATGAGGTTGTGTATCGATTATCGCGGTATCAACAACATCACCATAAAAGAAAAGTATCCTCTTCCGACGATAGACGAGCTGTTGGACCAACTCAAAGGAGCTAATTGGTTTTCGAAGATTGATTTGCCATCAGGATACCACCAAATTCCTATTGGCAAGTGAGACATTATGAAGACAGCATTTCCGACGTGGTATGGGCAGTATGGGTTAGTGGTTATGCCCTTTGGACTCACAAACGCCCCTGCAGCTTTCATGCGTTTGATGAATGAAGTTTTTCACGACTACCTTGACAAGTTCGTGATCATTTTCATTGATGACATCCTGGTGTATTCGAGAAGTAAGGAAGAGCACAAAGAACATCTGAGACAGGTTATGGAGAAGTTATGAAATCAGAAGTTATTTGCGAAGTTCAGAAAATCTTCGTTTTGGAAGAGAGAGATAGGATTTCTAGGTCACATAGTATCAGGAGAGGGCGTGGCTGCTGATCCAGAAAAGGTTCAAGGAATACGGGCTATTATCGAAAGTTTGTTAAGGACTTTTCCTCCATTTCAAAGCCTTTAACTAAACTTACTGGCAAAGGAGTTCCTTTCATATGGGTGGAAGAAACCGAGAAGGCATTCAAAAAATTGAAGGAAGCTCTTACAACTGCACTTGTGTTAGCTTTGCCTGAGCAAGATAAACCTTACACGGTGTACGAGGATGCTTCACGAGTTGGACTAGGTTGTGTACTAATGCAAGATGGGCAAGTTATTGCATATGCTTCACGACAACTACGGAAGCATGAAGATAACTACAGTACACATAACTTGAAGTTAGTGGCCGTGGTGTTCGCCTTGGGAATATGGAGATCTTATTTGTACGAAGAAAAAGTGGAGGTATACATGGACCATCGAAGTCTTAAATACCTCTTCACCCAGCCAGACCTCAACCTGCGTCAGCGTAGGTGGATGGATTTTGTGCCAGACTACGACATAAAGATTCACTAACATCCTGGAAAAGTGAATGTCATTGCGGATGCTTTAAGCCGAAGGAAGTTGGACGCAGATTTAGAGAGAGAAGTGGAGCTGTTGAACGAGGAGTTTAAACAAGTGAATTTGGTCGTTTTGGAAGGGCAAACAATCGAGCCATTGGGACTTCAAGCAGTGAACCAGGCTAGTTTGATTTAGAGAATTCAAGAGGAGCAACTTAAAGATGAGAAACTACAAAAGATCGCTGAAGAACTCAAAGGCCAAGTTGGGCCAAATAATGCTGGATACTACTTAGCTGAGGATGGAACCTTGCCCATTAATGGAAGGATCACAGAACATAAAGGACAAAGTCTGAGAGATGAGATATTAAGGATTGCACAACATTATTTTCTTAGTATCCATCCTGGAAGTTCGAAGATGTATCGAGATGTGAGAAGATACTACCATTGGCCGGGCATGAAGAGATCAGTAGCAGGATGGGTCGCTCAGTGTGCAACTTGTCAAAAATTTAAGGCCGAGCATCAAGTTCCAGGGGGATTGTTGCAAAGTATTTCGATACCTCAATGGAAATGGGACTCTATTTCCATGGATTTCATCACCGGATTACCCACTGCTCCAGGTAGATCAAACAACTCTATATGGGTAATTGTGGATAAGTTAACCAAGGTCACACACTTGTTGCCTATGCGGGACACTGAAAAAGTTGAAATATTGGCCGAGCTGTATATCAACCAAATTGTGAAGTTAGATGGTGTAACTTCAGACATCGGCTCAGATCGTGACCCTAGGTTCACATCATCTTTGTGGGAAGCATTACAAGAAGCCTTAGGAACTAAACTGTTCAGAAGCACGACATTCCACCCAAAAACTGATGGCCAAACAGAGAGGACCATCCGGACCATTGAGAACATGCTTTGGATGTGTATTCTATATTGGGCCGGGAATTGGGAGAAGCACCTACCGTTGGTTGAGTTCTCTTATAACAACAGCCACCATGCGAGTATATGAATTTCACCCTATGAAGGCCATGCAAACCACCTATGTGTTGGACAGAAGTGGGAGAAAGAAGAATGTTTAGATCGCCTATCGTTCAGGAGACCATAATCATGCTGGAGACGATTCCAACCAACAAGAAGAAGGCTCAGGACTGTCAAAAGAAATAGGCAGACCAGTCAAGAAGAAAGGTAACTTTTGAGATAGGAGATTAGGTATATTTGAAGGTTACTGCACATAAAGGGAAGGACAGATTTGGCAAGGTCGGGAAACTTGCGGCCAGGTTCATCGGTCCATGCAAGATCATCAGGAAGGTCGGTGAGGTAGCTTATCGACTGGATCTGCCGGAAGATATGCATCTTCATCATGTATTCCATGTTTCCATGCTTCAGAAACATATACGGGATCCAAGTGGTGTTCAGCCCGAGAGAATCGAAGAGTTAAGGACAAACCTTACATATCCAGAAGGACCAAACCGGCTGGGAGAAAGGCGTATTCGAAAGCTAAAGAATCGTGAGATTGCTCAAGTACAAGTATTCTGGGGAAGAGGAAACATGATTTATGTCACTTGGGAGGATGAAGAAAGATTTAAGGACGATCACCCAGAGTTTTTCAGAGAGGAAGTTGTGATGGAGGAGGGAGGCCCCTTATAGAATGTAGAAAGGGGGGAGAATGTAGAAACCCTTATAAAAAAATCGATAAATGGAATTTGGAGCCCAACTTTTGGGGATCAAAGTTTGATGATGAATGTTGAGTTGTGGTCATATAAAACTTGACATGGTTAGAAGAAAATAGAAGATTTGTCGAGCATCAACTAGGTGGGCGAGTTGTGGGCGATAAGGGTCGATCGAGAAATTTTGCAGTACGACGTGGTCGAAGAATTGATAGTGACTGAACCATGATGAATAAGCTGCTCTACGATGTTAGACAATATCTTATATTGTTCAGTCGGAAGTTTTGGAAGCATCACATTTTTGAAGCATGACGTTTTAGAAGCACGACGTTTCCAAAGCGCGACGTTTTCAGAAAATTTCCGTATCAGTAAAATATTATTTTCGAGATATATAAAGTCGGAAGCAGAACGGGAATCAAGCAGAGCGGGAATTAAGCAGGACAGGAAGTAAGCACGACGGGATCAAAGCACGACGGGAAAACCCGTAAGAGGGCTAAAACCCTGATTTCGGTATTATGGAATTTTTCGGGGAAGTCCGAATTCTATTGGAGTTTATTAAGAATATTCAACGCATCAGAGTGGGCGTAGAAAATTTTTTGGGATTGATCCCGGGCCGAAAATTTACCCGAAGGATCGAAATCAGACGATTAGACCGAAAAGCACGAGGTGGCTTGATGGTTGTGTTCAGGACGTGGTGGAAACTTCCAGGCAGTGCATGTGTCAAGGGAAGCACGAGGTGTGTCAGTACCAGCAGTTGGAACATGCAAGTAAACATGTGGAGCATGAGGTGGACCGAGCATGCAGCTGAGTGTCGCGTTGCATGCGACCGGGCCATGCGGCCAAACATGTGGAGGACGTGGTGTATCCTTGCATGAAGCCAGGCCATGCATCCTCACATGTGTAGGACGTGGTGTCACCTTGCAGGTCACCCTGGTCATGCAAGCTGACATATGGAGCAGGAGGTGTCGCCGCATATGCAACCGGAGCCATGCGGACAGACACACGGGCTGCCACACGGCCTAGATCTGATTGGCTGCTGATTTCTATTAATAGGCTCGACCCCCCCTCACATTTCAACTCATCCATAACACTTCACAAAGACCTAAAACGTGAGAGAGAAAGCAAAGAAAGAAAGTTAGAGTTTTGATAGTTTTCAAACGTTTTCGGCAGTTTTTGAGAGTTTTAGAGAACAGTTACTCTGCCAGTTTTTGTTCAACATCTGAAGAAGGTCATGCTCGACTGAAGATCAGACCTGACGTGAGTCAACTGGAGAAGGTCGGGAAAGGGTTCGGATTGCAGAAGACGGACACGGGGTCAAGGCTACGTTCAACCAAAGCACAGTGAGTTATGATCAATTGATTGCTGACTTATTTTCATTCAGGTTACTGTTACTTGAAATTAGATCATGGCAGGATCCTGTGTCTAATTTAGTAACGGTTTGATTAGTTAATTATAGAGGTTAATTAATGTTGATTGATTGAGTTGATAGCATGCTTAGTTATTGCTTGAGTTGAATAGTAGCATGCTAATGGTTAGGTTGATTGGTTAGTTAGAAACGCTGAATGCTTAGATAATATCGTTAAGTTGTGGATAGTTAGGTATTCTGGAATTACTCTTTATGCTAGATTCTAGAATATATTTGATTGTGTTAGTGGTGATTAATACTAGGAACCTTGTGTTATTTTACCGGGTTTGGTATTAGTCATATATTGGCCATATAGCATTTGTGTAACCCACAATGTTAGGCATATTAGGGGTGAGTTAGTGTTCCTTCAGACCTCGTACCCAGCAGGTTCAAAGAAACCCCTTATTCTCTGGATCGGGAAGTCTCAGAGAGACGGGGTCATGGCCTACGGCTGAGTGTTGCACGACGGTGAAACGTCCGGCAATGACCCGAATGACTGTGGGCTGTCGCGCGGTGACCCGAATGACTGTGGACCGCGGTCGGTTGAAAGTTCCTTCTTCTAGCCTCTGTGGTAGGAAGATAGGATATTGCCGATAGTGAGGAGGAACATAATTTCACCAGGGCCCTAGCTAGTTATATATATAAGTAAATCAGGTTTGAGTATGGTGGTTAACTAGTAATTAGCACAATACTAATTATCTTGCTATCGTTTTTCCTGGTGCGTATTTTCTCATATTGCTTATCCATTGAATTGTATTTAATTATCATTTGGCGAACCTCTCGCTTTAGATTGTTTGGGGTGGGATAGCGAGGGGTTGTATTTGTTAGTTGGGGATTGTAACTCACTAAGTAATACTAGATTACTCACCCCTCACTCGTTATTTTCAGGTGACCAGCAGATCGAGTCAGCCTTAGAGGTCGCGGGAAGCTAGGCCGGCTGGTGTAGACTTTGCATCTTTTTGCTTAAGACGTTTTCAGACTATAAGTATGTACTCTTGGTCTCTTGGCATGCCACTACTTGTATATTATGTTGTGTGTTGCGAAACATATAATATATAAGATAAATAAAGCGATGTTGTGTAAATGACTTGTTGTTTCTGATATTAGCTTGTTCAAGCTAACACAACGTCAGATTCGAGTACGGGCTGAAAAGCCTTAGACCCTAATTTGACGGGACGTGTTAGTGGGCGGACTGTCCTAGTCATGAATTGCACTTCTTGTGACCTTGGCTGGATCGCATATTAACCTGTCATGTAGCGCTCCTGGTCCTTGGTAGACAATCGGTCCATCGATCATGTTCTTGTTTGATTGTTGGCCGGTGGTTCGACCTATACCTAAAACGGTTTGGGGGTGTTACATGCTTGCTGCAAGATCTCCTTCTTCAACAGCTTATCGTCTGGCACACAAACTCGATTCCGGTACAAGTACACTCCGCTCGAAGCTGTGTGATAGCCAATACTCTCTATCTCGATCTGCGTAGACATAGCCTCATCCTTATCCTGAGCCTTGCGTATTTTCCACAAATAAATCTGTCTGTTCTAAAGCCTCAAGAACAACTGTCTCCCTCTCAGCAGTAACAACACACAATATGAGCTAGCAAGTGTCCCAGTCAGCTCCTGAACCTCCTTGGTTCCTGAAACATCACTCCTTTGCCTGCTTAAGGCATCTGCCACCTGATTTACCTTACCCGGATGATAAGTGATACCGAAGTTGTAATCTGCCAACAGCTCCATCCATCTACGCTGTCTCAAATTCAAGTCTGCCTGCGTAAAAATATATTTCAGACTCTGATGGTCTGTGAGAATCTGCACCTTCTCTCCATACAAGTACGACCTCCAAATCTTCAGCGCAAAGACAACTGCTGCCAATTCCAAATCATGAGTAGGGTAATTACCCTCGTGAGGTCTCAACTGACATGATGCATACGCAATGACATGACCCTCCTGCATCATTACACATCCCAGACCAATACCTAATGCATCCGTATAAACCTCATATGGTATTCCGAGTCTAGAAAGTACCAAAACTGGTGTTTCCGTCAACTGTCATTTCAGCTCTGTGATACTCCTCGAACAAGAATGTGTCCAAACAAAATTGATGTCCTTGCTTTTTAATTGCGTCATCGGCTTGGCGATACTGGCACTACCCTTGAAAAAATTTATGTAATATCCTGCCAACCCCAAAAATCTGCAAATCTCAGTAGCACTCCTAAGTGTAGGCCACTCTGATATTGCTGTAATCTTCTCCATATCTATTGCAACCCCTGCCTCAGAAACCACGTGACCAAAAATCCTATATTTTTCTGCCATAAGCTACACTTATTCAACTAGCAAACAATTGGTGTTCTCCAAGCCTACCCAACACAATCCGCAAATGCTCATCTCTGCTCGAGAATAGATCAAGATATCGTCAATGAACACAATGACACACTTATCCAAGTGCTCGCCAAACATATCCTTCGTAAGCTTCATGAGCGGTTCCAGTGTGTTCGTCAACCCAAATGGCATCACCACAAACTCAAAATATTGATAACGGGTACGAAAAGTTGTCTTCCCCACATCCTCATGTCCTCCTCAGATATCACAATATGATGGTAACCTTATGCCAAGTCAATCATAGAAAACCATAACGCTCCTTGTAGTTGATCTAGCAACTTACCGATATGCAGCAATGCATATTTATTCTTTATGGTCTCTTTATTCGAGCCTCTGTAGTCGATACAAAGCCTGAAACTCCCATATTTCGTCTTCTCAACAATATTGGTTCTCTCCACTGTGAAGTACTCGATCTGATGAAACCCTTATCCAATACCTCTTTCAACAGATTTTTCAGTTCAGCCATCTCTGCTGGGGCTAAACAGTATGGAGCCCGTGAAAATAGTTATGTCCCTGGTCCAGTTCAATAGTGAAAGCACATCCTCTGGCTGCTAGTGGATCCTTTAGTTCTCAAATAAATCATAGTTTTCCACAATCACTAGACTATCCCGCAGCTTCTACTGCCCATCATCCTTGGTCAACAGAGTGATCGTCAAAAATCCATAAGCTCCTCTCTGCCGAATTTCTAATAAAATTAACCCTCCAAGTACATATGATACATCTTGATGAATATCGATGATCCCCAATCTCTCTGTCAAGTCCCTTGATCGCCATCCCGGGTGGGAGCCGGGACGGAACCCGCTTTGATACCAAATTATGAGACCCGCATTTTTGAATTAACTTAATAAATAATAAACTCCTGAAATCTCCACTTTATTATGATAAGCATAAATCCAGAAGTCTAAAATTAGAAAGGAAAATGAAAACGCCTAAAAGCACCGATCCGAAATGATCACTCCTGATCGTCAACCTCAACTGAAAAGGAAACAAGGAGGGGTGAGCAACAGGGGAGTCGCTCAGTGAGGTATGGGATGCTAGACACGCAAACCTCTCACTAAATAAATAGAACTCCCACTGTGGAAGTTTAGCTCTAACATGAACACACACGATGCCTAAGGCATCACACAAAACAAACAATGCGATGATAGTATAAGGCTAGTCCATACACCCGGATTCTCCTCATAAGGATATATATACTCTGCGACGATAGTACATAAGTCCGTCTCTGTACCCCCACAATCATACTCATGCGTCGTTATGCAAACATCTCTGCACCCTGCAATTCACACATCTGCGTCGATATCCCAGACGTCTCCAACCCCCGCAATCTCTCACATAATCCTTATATTGATAACTATTTTATATATATATAACATCACTCAACATCAAAAAAACCAATCAACTGTTGAATCCTCTAGACCCCTAATTTCCTGTTTACAATCCATATCCTAATTATCAAGCAAGACTCGATTCAAGCAGATGGACCATGTTTCAAAACTAAATTATGATAGAAAGAATTATATTTTAGTATGGATTACGGAATAGACCCTCACCTTTTCCACAGGTTCTGAAGAAAACTTGAAAAAACACCGACATACCTTGACGGCTCTAAAACAACAATTCTGGAACTCTCTGAAAAAGGTGAATATGATGTTTCCGGCAGAACTGGACCCTAAAATAACAGATGAATAACTAAAGAACTTACCGTTAACTTTTCGATCCCTCCGGTCAGAATGTATTCCTAGATGTCTTCTATCAGTAGCAACCGATTTTACTCTGATCGGACACCATTTGGTTATCCAAAATAGCTTCATATCCAGGCTGTTCGTAAACAAAGACTGCACAACCACTTCTCACGAAAATAAACATAACTCTCAGAAAATAATTCGGAATGATGATCCGGTTGTTGAAAATGATAAGTTAAAGAATGAAATACTTACTGACAAATTTAAAGACTGAAACATTTTTTGTTTCTGTCGATCGTTTCTCCCTTACATCAAAACTGGTCGGAACTGTCTCTGTAATTCAACAGCTTTTTTCTTTACAAAGAAAAAACGTCAATAACTTTTAAACCGTACCTCGGTTTGACGATCGGAAATATGTTATGAAAATCTGAAATCGAGATCATTCCAATGATATCTCACTTGTTTCCTGGTTCATTTTGGATCAATAGAAAAATGCTGATCAAGTTGACTGATCGAAGATCAAATCTGCAGCGAACAGTCTCAAAAAAACAACCATAACCTTTAGAGGAAAATTTCAAATGACGATCCGTTTTCTTATATACATAGATCTGTGAGTCAAGAAAATAACAATAAAATTTGGCTTCGAAAGTTTTGGTTTTAATCAGTCGTTATTCTTTTCTACCAAAACGTGTCTGCTGGGTCTTAATCCCTCTTTTTGGATGGTGATGCCTCCTCCTTCATGATGGCTATTGGTGTATGTTCGGGTAAATTTACGGCAGGGCTTCGCCACTCCCAGAAGTTTCTGCCACAGTCTACCACGAAATTCTCTTTAAATAGAAGAGAACTAGGGTTTCTGTAAATTGAATGGGCTTTACTGGGCCATATTGTTTGGGCCGAGATTTGGGTCGTTACAAGTTCACTAGCCATTCAACCTGAAGTGCATAAATTTATAGAAGTAGATACCCCTAGACTTCATGAAGGAAGTTTTCTCCTAGTCTACTAGATGCATCTCCCTTGGGCATCCAAAAGGCTCTTCTTGAGAATATTGATCACCATTTTGTTGCTGGATTCTTGAGTCGGAAGAACGCCAGCTCTACCTACCAAAGATTGGTGAACATGATATTCAGTGAGCATATTGGCCAGACCATGGAGTTATATATAGAGGATAAGCTCATATAAACCCTGGAATCTGAAGATCATATATCACATCTACAACATGCCTTCTCCACCATTAGGAAATATATTATGAAGGTTAATCCAGCAAAATACTTCTTTTACATCAGTTCCGAGAAATTCCTGGGATATAATGTGACTCACCGAGGTATCGAAGCCAACCCGAAGAAAATAAACGCCATTCATGTGATCCTCTCCTTAAGAAGCATAAAATAGGTAATGGTTACTTGAAGAATGGCAGGCCTTAACAGGTTCATATCTAGGCTATCAGATAGTCTCATGCCTTCTTCGAGGCTCTCAAAAATCCAAAAGTCTTCAATCGGAGAGCCAAATATGAATCGTCCCTAGATGAGCTCAAATCAAATCTTACAACACCTCTTCTTCTATCGAAGCCATTGGACGAAGAAATTCTACCTGTACATGGCGATACCGGAGCATGCTGTAAGTGTTTTCATGGTACGAGAGGAAGCAAGTCAGCAGCTCCAAGTTTACTATGTCAGCAAATCCCTCCTTGATGCGGAGATGTGCTACAGCCATCTCAATAAACAAGATCTAGCCCTAGTAATCGCAGCTCGAAACTGCGCCCCTATTTCCAGGCTTATTAAATCGTGGTGGTAACCTCAGTCCCCATCAAAACCGTACTTCACAAGCATGAGCTATTTGGACGTCTAGCAAAATGTGAAGTAGAGTTAGGAGAGTACGACGTTTTGTTCAAACCGGCGTTCGTCACTAAATCCAAAGTACTAGCAGACTTCGTAGCCAAATTCTCTCCAGCAATGCTTCCAGTTCTGGAGCAAGAGTAAACGCCCAGAACAGCGACAATAAAAAGGAGAATGGATCATGCACGCAGATGGATCTATTAATATAAGAGGGGTGGGAAGATGCATAGTGTTAACCTGCGCATATGGGGATACTGCCTTGAGAGCCGCAAGATGCAACTTCAAAGCAACCAACAACAAAAGCGAGTATGAAGCCCTAATAGCTGGACTCACACTTGCCATATAAATTGGGCACAAAGCATCGAGGTGTTCAGAGACTCCAAGCTGATCATTAATAATACCCAAGGGGAATATCAACAAAAGGACGCCAACATGATCTATCTGGCTATTTCCAAGAGTGTGATCTAGAAGTTCCATAGGTGCAAGTTCAATAAAATCCCCCGAGAACAAAATTCCCAGGCTGACACTTTGGCCAA
This sequence comes from Moricandia arvensis, assembly GCA_905132765.1. Taxonomy (NCBI): domain Eukaryota; kingdom Viridiplantae; phylum Streptophyta; class Magnoliopsida; order Brassicales; family Brassicaceae; genus Moricandia; species Moricandia arvensis. The sequence continues at coordinate 85,093 of CAJHQP010000789.1, read as the reverse complement.
TGAAGATCCAAATGAGGTTCCCCTTGCTAGTGCTCCAGTGGCTTGCAACGTGGGAGGACATCGTGCCTGCGGGAATCTCACCTATCAAAGAATAAATGACCTGGATGACTCCTCTCATAAAATACCTAGAAAAGGATATCCACCCAGACAATTTTAATGAGAGCAGGAGGATCAAGAAACAGGCGGCAAGATACTGCCTAACCCGGGGAAGGCTATTCAAAAGATATTTTTCCGGCCATTTTCTGCGATGCATCACGCCGATACAGGCCAAGATGATACTCTAGGAGCTGCATGAGGGAGAATACGGATCCCATGCTAGCGTTCACAGCCTGGTGCTCTGGGCCAGAAGGGCAGTATACTACTGGCCAATGATGGCGGAAGACGCAGATAAACAAGCAAAATACTGCGACCAATTCCAAAGACACGCCCAAGTCTTAAAAGTCCCTCTTGAAAACCTTAAGTCCATCAAATAAACTGCCAATGGAACCGGGGGAAAAAGTCTTCCTCCTTGTCATAACTGAATACTTCTCCAACTGGGTGGAAGAAGAGGCATTAAGTTGGATAACAGACATCCAAATCAGGAAATTCCTTTGGACTCACATCATCTCCATGTCTGGAGTGCCGGAGGAGATCGTCAACGATAACAAACCCCAATTCACAAGCCACAATTTCCAGGAATTCTACAGGAATTGGGCATAAAGCTAACCTTCGCCACAGCGTGACATCCTCAATCAAACAGATAAGCAGAATCCACCAACAAAATGGTTATCAACATTCTCAGGCAGCGCCTTGAGGATGCCCAAAAGATATGGGAAGAAGAGCTACAGGGAGTCTTATGTGCTTACCGATCGCCTCAAAGACGGCCACCCAGGAAACTCCTTATTCCCTGGTCTATGGTACAGAAGCAGTACTCCTTACCAAAGTGCACGTAAGAACAGCCGTATCAAAACCCCTATCTCCAGACGAAAACAAAGAACTTATGGCTATAAGCGTCGACTTGCTCGACCAAAAGAGAGAGGTGGCCATAATGAGAAACTGGTCCTACCAGCTAGATAGCTAGGAGCTACAATAAAAGAGTTAGAACCAGGATCTTTCAGCAAGGGGATTGGATTCTCTGACAAGTCTTTGACAATAAAAAAAAGAAATCGGCAGGAAAGATCACCCCCGTATAGGAAGGGCCTTATATGGTAATCGTGGTATGGGAGCAGGGGCCTACAGGCTGCAAGACAGCAACGGGAAAACCCAACAAACCTGCTGGAACGCCCTGCACCTCAAAACCCACCACTTCTAAATACAATCTTGGGATCACGCTTCTACTGCTTTACTAATATTATTTAAGCATTTGGCTTCCTACTCCTACTTATGCTCAATGCTCCAGACTAATCTTATCTAATAATATGGGTTTTTGATAGAGGAGCAGCAGGAACACCGACATGATTAAAAGAGGTAAACGAGCTGGAAAGTCCAAGCTGATTTCGGAATCTGCCAAACCCTTTACCTAAGTAGCCCAACCACAATGATAAAACCCACGGTGTACGACTTAATCAGGAATAAGCATGTGCAAGCCTGAGTATGCTGTCAAAAATACCTAGATTCTGAATAAAGGCCACGAGCAAAAACACATGCTAGGACCCCCAGACAAAATGTGCTTATTCCTCCATTAATACGCTACGTGCTAAACAAGAATGTAGGAAGCAAAAACTGCATTTACAAAATTAATGTAAACAAACCCCATGGTTGATAAAAAGAGCAATGAAAATAAGCTTTGGGTTCAAAACACAAACCCACAGTTTTTATAATCTGGATATTGATAGTAGCTTACCTAAGGGGGGCGGAACACAATACCAGAACTACTACCTCCGGGTCTGAAATCTAATCCAACGGATTTGCAATATCCTTATCGACCAGTCTTAGTGATCGGTGCTGGTGTGAACCTATCTGGGGTGATGACTCAAGCGCATGTCTTACTGCCTTCTATGTTTGGATATGCAGGGAATGAGGTTGCTCCAGTGGTCCGGACTTTGCACATTTTCTCCCTTAAAAAACTGGGTTTTTTTACAGTACTGGCAGAATGAACCTGGATCATATCTAGCACATAGCGTTTTAATGCACGGATATATGCACATTTCGTACGATGGGTTCCTGCATGTGTTTTGGCACATGGCCTTTATGCAGGGACTATGTATTTTTTATGGCACACTCTGGGTTGCGCATGCCTATTCATGCTTAAGTCGTATACGTGGTTTCATTGTTATTGTGGGCCTACCACTTAGATGTAGGTATTGCAAGGATCGGAGATCTATTGAGACCTGATCCAGCATGTATGCCCCTTTAAGTAGATTGGCTTTCATGCTAAAATTTTATTAGATAAAAGTATAAAACAAGTCCAAAGACGTTGAGTATAAATAGTTGTAGGAAACCAAAGTGCTTAAATAATACAAATAAAAATGTAGAAAAAAGATCCTGAGATCTTATTTAAAAGGTGTAGGTATTGATATGCAGGGAGTTCCATCTATTTTGCTGGGTCTTGTCGTTACTATCTAGATTTAAAATTCTTATAAAACAATAATAAATAAAATTGATAACGCTTAAAAAAAGTAACCCGGTCTTCAATTGAAATAGCCAAAAGAAAATCAAATACCCAAAAACTTAGCACCACACCGATAGAACTACTCTTAAGCTTCATCGAACTCACCTGAAAAGAAAGGAGGGATGAGTATTTCGAAAAATACCCAGTGAGGAAAGCTCTAGGATCACCAAAATCAATCACCAACAATCATCAAGCAAAACTGCTCAAATATCTAACTATAACATCAAGTAATACAATGCAATCAACAAGAAATAAGGATAAACTCAGAAGATGCCAACATAAGACCACATCACCTCATTCGGTCCATGTGTTCCTCATCTTTCCGCGTGAGAGCTCACCCCTCATTCGCTCATTGAGAGTTCAATGCCTTCACGCAATCAAGTTACCTTAGTTGGTTCAGCATTATCCCCCACAACATTCACACGATCGCACCACCTTATTCATTTCCAGCTTGTTTGTGGTACAACATTCTCAACTCCACACACATGCCGCAGCAGAATCATGCCACTTCATTCGGTCCCCACAAAACCCAACAAGAATTGATACAACTCTTGAGAACTCTCAAACATGTTGCACTGGCACACATAGATCTTAAGCCCCTCACCAACTTCTACACATCACCCACATGAGACATATCACCAATCACAGAAATCATGGAATACAATTGTCAAACATCTTTCAATCATCTTCATTTTAACAACCTAGCAATGGATCTATGTCTTTAACACAACAAGCCTCAAGATATCTATCATATGTATAAGTATGTATAGATCTAGGGCCAACAACAACATGTATGCTTATAGATACATGTAGGTATGAATGACAAACCTAAAGACTTCTACCATGATAAAAGAATGATAGAAGGAGATAGAGATTACCAAACCCTCACTTTTGCCTAGATCTGCGATATGAAAGATGAAAAGTTGTAGATATGCCTTCTACGGCTCCTCACGAACAAGATCTACAAGTACAAGGGTTGATTTCACCCAAACCATAGATCAAAGATCTAAATGAAGAAAGAGATACGAAATAACAAATAAAGGGTGATTAGGAATTCCTTACCCTTACCAGTAGTTGGATCTACAAGAAAAAGAGTAGAAGACTCAAGAAAACGATGAGAAAGAAGTGAAACACAGCGAGATCATCTCTCCGGTTAGACAACACGATCGCTAACGGTGCTTTGGTGACTCGCGGTGGCTTCTCCTTGCTTGATCACTACTGGCTCTTCAATCGGGCCGGGTGAAGGGCCCCAACCCATTTTCCTTACCGCCGGTATGTATACGGGTTGTCTTTCTCAAGCAAACATGATCCTTTCCATATTTCTTCCTTAACTTTGGATTTTTATTTATAAGTTCTCAACGAGGCTTAGTTCAGTTCACAATGTTCGCTAACTTTAGTCCAAAATCCTATAAAAGTCAGTAAGACTCACAACACAATTAAACATGTACATTACTGCCTCAATGCTTGGTTGACTTCTCGTCCATGGATATGATCCATCCTTCCTATTGATATGCTTCCTATTCCATCTAGCTCGATCTGACACTTAACCGAATCCCCTTGGTCCTTTGTCACTCAACCAACCATCCCCACATGAAAAAGTAACCAAGAGAGACGGCTCAGTCGCAATAGATCCATCCGGTACAGCCGGATTGCTACAAATTCAAACACTCTTCAACCAGTTACTTATCTATTTTGATCAGTAAGAACAATAACTCAGCTCAACAGCTTTCAGATCGGACAGTGACTCAACGTAGTCACTAAATCTCCTACACTCGGCTTTCCTGCCCATCAGACCTTCGAGTATCCTTTAACCAGATCACGGCTTTATTTCCTATTGGGGAAAAATAATCCATGAAGAGATTACCCCAGCTTCCGGGTTCCTGCCTCCGGCCTTCGGCCTCGGGGTTCCGGGTTCTGGGTCAGATTAAGTTTCCTGCCTCTGGGCAAAGAGCAAAACTTCCATATAAGTATAGACTGTCACATATATCAGGGTATTGTCGGATCTCCTTAAACTCCAAGGGAAAATGGAAATATTCTAATATTTATATTATCTTCAAGATAAATAAAAATGTTATATTATCAGGGAGATAGTGATAATTTCCAAATCTTAAGAGGGAGAGGTGATGTAGCTTTTATTATGCACTCTCAAATTAACCCTATGAGCTACTTTAGTCTCTCAAATAAGAGGTTCAGTGTTGTACTTAGGGATCGAGTCCACAGAGACTCTAAGATCACACAATAGATTTGTTGTTTCGAAATAAAGCTCGATGAGAGTATAGATTTATGAATAGAATCAAGGATTTGCTTGGTTTGTAAAGATTAATAAAAAGGATTTGACTTAGGGGAACTCTTAGGTAGACTAGCAAATGCAAACCATTGGATTATTAAGGCTTTTAGTGAAGCAGTTTTTCTGAACTTAAACATAAGGTTTAGATTAATTCACTATCGTTAGTCTTAAGGGAGTGTCGATCGACGGCCACTGCGTGGAATCTATCGACGCTAATTATAAACAAGAAAAATTGATGTGTTTGATATGTTCTCTAATTCTCTAGTTCAACGTTCGTTTGTCACTAGGGTTTTAGACTGTTAAAGACATGTTTCAGGGTATAACCAAGCACTCACTTGTGCTATAATGTCATATAATCTAAGGTTGATGTGATAAAATTCAACTTAGCATTAAGATCTTCTTAAACAAAGAACTAATTAGAATAACTCAAACAATTCCATAATATTAGCATGCAATTAACTACCCTAGAAGAACCCTAAATCTAACAATAGACTACTCAGATCTAATTGAAATAAGCATGATGAATAGATAAATAAATTGCATAAAGAATAACAATAATGAAACAAGGGAGTTCAAGATCTTAGTTTGATAATCAAATATCTCTCTCTCTCTAAAGGTAGCCATCAAGGTTGCAAGTATCAAAAGAGTTGTCTAAAAAGTTGTGTCTTGCAAAAACAACTTAATAACCTAATAAATAGCCCAAAACTCGGCCAGTGACTTGTCTTGCAAATAATGAAACATCTGGGCAAGATCATGATTTTTTTCAAATCTTAAGTAACTCGGCAGAAGTGTTGACCGTCAATCGACACTCAAGGAGAGGCGTCGATCCATGGTATTAGCGCTTCTTTGTTTTGACTTCGAATTATCGGCTGAGCGCTCTTCAATGCCCCATAATGATGTAAAAGCTCCAATTGCTTCCAATTAGTACCTGAATCTATGAAGACTCCAAAACAATACGAATTGCATAATAAAGACTTCAAAACTGTATTCATATAATAGGTAAAATCTGATAAAAGCCATGACATATCAACTCCCCCAGAATTATCCTTTGCTTGCCCTCAAGCAAAACTTAGAAATAATCAGAGAAATATTTGAAAATACAAAGACTTTGCTTAAATTTCTGTTGCAACCACATCTAAGTATTTACATGTACTTTGCTTAGCTAATTGATCTTCCCTACCACAATCTACCTGAAGCTGTCTGACATACCCTTTACTATCCTCATTTGAATACATAATATAAGGTGCATGCTTTATCTTGGGGATATCGATCAGAAGACACATGGATTCATACTCAAGGAAAAGTCTGAACCACAAGTAACCTTTCTAATCCTTTTTCTCTCTCTTATTTCTTCTCTGAATCTTTTTATATCTCAAATTCAATTGACAATGATGCTGGTACAGTCCATCTTGCCATCCCATCTTCGATTTAACTGACAAAGTTGTTGGCAAATAGTGGGGTCATTGGTATTGAGATGAAGAACCAGAAGAGAGGAAGTTACAATGATCATAGTAGACAAAGAAGAGAAGAAACTCGGATGCTTGTGGAACAAGGCATTCTATATCGACTTGGGACTCAAGGCATTCAAGAGGAGACCTAACTTGACTTGGAAGACAAGCTTCTCATCTGCCTGGTTCCAGAGACTAAGGAAAGACTTATTTAAATAGTATTAAGGTCGGCAAGAAAAGGGGAGAGACTTTGGATAAGGTGGTCACCTGCTGGGTTAAGTTTAATTTTGAACAATGGACCTGTCCCTTTCTGTTGGTCTGGCCGAGTCTTCCTTGTCTTCTTATGGCAGAAGGCCAGAACCTTATTTTATTCTTTTATGTCTTCTGCCTTGTTTATTTATAATATGTACTTAGGAACTCTTCTAAGAAAGGAGAATCACGCCTCTCTTTCTAGTTTAATCTCCCCTCTCTCCTCTCTCCGAATCACTATGTCTGTCTTTCTCTCTCTCTCTCTCTCTCTCTCTCTCTCTCTCTCTCTCTCTCTCTCTCTTTTGTGTTCTTCATGTTCTTCAGTTTATTCTCCTCTAAACTCACTTAATCTTACATTGTATCAGAGCTACTCAAGCTCCTAAACCTCTATTCTTCTTCCGCAATACACTATTCTTCATTTTCTGTCAAATTTTCAGAAAAACCTAAACTATTATCCAGTGGATAATAGCAAGGGTCCTCTGGTTTTCCTCTGTTTCTGTCGTGTTCTTCTCTTTTCTCTTGTTTCCTCTTGTTTCTCTGGGTATATCATTCAGATTCCTGGAATATACATGTTGCTACTGAGAGTCTTTCATTTACAGTTCGCAAAACTCTCAAATTTTCCAGAAGCACTCTACTATCCAACGGTCCATAGCATCCAAGATGGAGCAAAACAAGGCTGTTGTGGTTCCAGTAACCTTAAAAGGGTTAAACTACCTTCTCTGGTCAAGACTTGTGAAGACTACCCTTGGAGGTCGAGGCTTATGGAGTCATGTGAAAGATGGTCAAGCTCCAAAGCTGGTAACACAATGGAAAGATGTCCGAGAGGTTGTAACTGTTGATGAAACCAAATGGGTTCAAGAAGACTTTCTGGTGCTCTCAGCCATCCAAAACTCTATTGACCTAAGTATCCTAGAAGCCTATTCCTACTCTGAAACCTCTAAAGAACTGTGGGATACTCTGTATAAGGTGTATGGGAATGTCTCCAACCTTAGCAGGGTCTTTGAAGTGAAGAGAGCCATCAACTATCTCAAGCAAAAAGACATGGACTTTAATAAGTTCTTTGGGAAGTTCAGGTCACTATGGCCTGAGTTTGAAATGCTCAGACCAAGTACAACTGATCCATTAGTCTTGAATGAAAGACATGAGCAAGAGAGGGTCTTTGGACTGCTCCTGTCCCTTAACCCTTGCTACAATGATTTGATTAAGGACATACTCAGAGCTGAGAAGCTACCATCCCTGGATGAAGTGTGTGCTCAAATCCAGAGGGAAAAAGGGTTAGTGGGTTTGTTTGAAGGAAATGGGAGAGCTCACCATGGCACACAAGGTGGAAGTAGCAGTAGCTAACAAGGGATACTACAAGAAGGATGATAGGAAGGTGTGGGTGTGTGATTACTGCAAGAAGAAAGGCCACATGAAGGACAAGTTATGGGTCCTTCATCCTCATCTCAAACCTGCCAAGTTCAAGGAATCAAGGAGTCAGTACATGGATGCAAGAGCACAGTTCTCCTCGGACACACCAGAACAATCCACACCATCTATGTTCTCAACCATTCGCTCTCATGTTGGCTCAAATGCAGCTGGTGAAGCCAAAGCCATGGCAATAAGTTCTCTGTCTACCTTGAGGACCACTCATGATGAGACTATCAAGAGGTCAGACCTTGATGCTCTCATCAAAGCACTCAAGGAGAACTCTGGTATTGTTCTTGGGAACCTCTCTAAATGCATTACACACTACTGGTCAGAATCGGCATGAGATCTTCACCGATAACAGACCCTAGTTCACCAGCCACAATTCAAGGAATTCTGCAGGAACTGGGCATAAAGGCCACATTTGCCACATTGCAACATCCTCAATCCAACGGACAAGCATAATCCACCAACAAAATGGTGATCAACATTCTGAAGCAGATCCTTGAGGATGACAGAGGGAGATGCATCCCGAAGATCAGGAGAAAACCTCCTTCATGATGTCTAGGGTCATCTACTACTATAAAGTTATGCACTTCGGGTTGAAGAACACCGACTCTACCTACCAAAGATTGGTGAACATGATGTTCGGTGAGCATATCGGCCAGACCACGGAGGTATATATAGGGGATATGCTCGTTAAAACCATGAAAGCTGAAGATCATATATCACATCTACAACAGGCCTTCTCCCCAACCGAGAAATATAGTATGAAGGTTAATCTTTCAAAATGCATCTTTGTCATAAGTTCTTGGAAATTCCTGGGATACATTGTGACTCACCGAGGTATCGAAGCCAACCCTGCGCAAATAAGGGCCATTCATGCAATCCCCTCGCCAAGAAGAACAAAATAAGTAAAGCATTCTAGAAGAATGGCAGAGGCCTAAGCAGGTTCATCGGCAGGCCTAAGCAGGTTCATCTCCAGGCTATCAGATAGTGTCACGCCTTCGTCGAGGCTCTAAAAAATACAAAAGGCTTCAAATAGAGAGAAAATATGAATCCTCCCTAGTTGATCTCAAAGCATATCTCACAACACCTCTTGTTTTTTCGCAGCCACTGGACGGAGGAATGCTACTACTTTACATTGCGGTATCGTAGGATGCTGTAAGTGCTGTCTTGGTATGAGAGGAAGCAAGTAAGCAGCTCCCGGTTTACTATGTTAGCAAATCCCTCCTCGATGCGGAGACGTGTTACAGCCATCTCGATAAACAAGCTCTAGCCCTAGTAGTCGCAGCCCAAAACTTCTCCCATATTTCCAGGCTCATCAAATAGTGGTGATAACCTCAATCCCCATCAAAACCGTACTTTACAAGTCTGAGCTATGTGGACACTTAGAGAAATGGGCAGTACAGATAGGAGAGTACGACATTGGGTTCTAACAGGCCACCGTCATTAAATCATAAGTACTAGCAGATTACGTAGCCAAATTTATGTTTCTGGCTCTGGAGCAAGAGATAAACGCCCAAAACAACGGCAATGAAACAGGAGAATAAATCCTGAACATAGACGGATCCAGTAATATAAGAGGGGCGGGACGAGGCATAGTGCTAACCACCCATCAGGAGAAACTGCCCCAAGAGCCGCAAGAGTGCAACTTCAAAGCAACCAATAACAAAAACGAGTATGAAGCGCTGATAGCTGGACTCACACTTTCCAAAGAAATGGGGGCACAAAGCATCCAAAACTGGTGCACTGGTCCACATATCTTTCAATACAGAGAAGCACCTTTCACATTCTTCCGAACATGTGAATTTCACATCCTTTCCGGTTAATCAAGTCATGGGTTGAGCCATACTCGCAAACCCTTTTACAAACTTCCTATAGTAGCCAGCCAATCCAATAAAACTCCTAACCTTGGTGGCAATTTGTGGTCTTGGCCATTCCTTGATCGATTTGATATTCTCTGGATAAACCGAGACTCCCTCACCAAACACAATGTTCCCAAAGAATTTGATACTCCTCTTCCAAAAAGAACACTTGCAGAGTTTGACAAAGAGTTTCTGGTCCTTTTGCCGGTCCAGCATGGCCCAAAGATGCCCTTGATGCAAATCATGATCCTTGGAGTAAACGAGTATATAATCTATAAATATGATTACAAACTCATCCAAGAAATCTCTGATTATGCCATTCATCATTTCCATGAAGGCGGCTGGGGCATTGGTCAGTCCGAATGGCATGAACACAAATTCATAGTTTTCATACCTCGTCCTGAACGCTGTTTTCCACACATCACTTGTCTCCATCGAAATTTGATGGTAACGCTAGCCAAGTCAATCTTGGAAAACCAAGTCGCCCCTCTTAACTGATCTAGCAACTCATCTATCTGAGGCAATGGGTACTTATTCTTCATAGTAACCAGATTCAATCTTGGAAAGTCTATGCATCGACCAAAGCTTCCATCCTTTTTCTTTACGAATAGGACTGGTGCACCCCACGGCGAGCTACTAGGCCGTATGAAGAATTTTTCCGTCAGTTCTTCAAGTTGCTTCTTTAACTAAGACATTTTGGCCGGAGCCATTCGATATGGTGCCTTAGAAAATGGAGCTGTTCCTGGTTCAAGTTCGATTGTTAATTGTAAACCCGACAAGGTTTGGAAAACATCCTCGAACTCATTGACCAGAGGAATCTCTCCGACGTCTACACCTTTCCCAACTTCGGTTGTGGTGATTGTAGACAAGTAGGCCTCACAACTATTTTCAAGCATCCGTTCTGCTTGGATCATCGAAACCACTAAACTACCCAAAGTAAGCCTTATCTCTTGGAACTTAATGGGTTCAGCCCCACTCTCAAACCGAACTCGCCCTCAGAGGCAGTAGAGAGTGGCCACATACCTTCCCAACCAGTCCATGCCTAAAATCACTTCATGATTCTTTAGGTGGACTATTACTAAGTCAACAGGAATGCTCTTGCCTTGGATCACAACCGAAATGTTTTTAACCAGGCCTAGCAAAAGCATGACCTGCCCACAGTCTGCATTCACTATGCCAAAACATCCATCATGTTCCTTCTGCAACATCCCCTTTTCGATCATCTCCTGGCCTACAAAACTATGTATGCCCCTCAATCGAAAAGTTTGTGTGTATCTACACCACCAATACTTAAGGTTCCTACAATCGTATGCTAAGTAGCTACCCATTCTATGTTCCATGCAATGCAATAGAAAAAATAGAATAGGCCATGGCTTAATGACGTACCATTAATCGCTTGGAAGGTGCTAGCCTCGCCAGACTCTTTTGAAATCTCATACATCCTTGGTGAAATGGTTTGTTCTTGCCCTGGGCCCACTTGTCTACATCAATGCGGTTCTTCTTCCACTCCACTTGCAACTTTGAGCATTCACTCTTGAAATACCACGTCTTTCGGAAATGGTAGCAGGTATTAGCATCATCACTAGTCACATTTCCTTGCCCTTGGTCCCTCTCTGGACAGTTCTGGGTCCCCCATCTAGTGAAAGCACCAATCGCCTCCAGAATTCACCCCATGTCCTTCCTACCGCACTTGGGGCATTCAGATCGATTTCCCAAAGTCCTATGGACTTCATCGACCTGATCCTTTTCCTCTTCCGGTCGCTTGACTTGCTAACCGAAGACAAATGGAAGTGAGACTTGATATTGTTCTCTTCAGCAAGAGTAGCTTCTAGCAAAGCCATCCTTTCAACTCCGAGACAGTACTGAAGGTACAGACAGAGCAATGGGTGCGGAGTTCAACTTGTAGGCCTCGGAAGAACCTACACACTTGTACCATTTCCTCCTCAAGTTCCTTCCCCACATACCATCTGAGTCGGATGAATTCTTCCTCATACTCTCAAATAGTCCTGTGACCTTGGGTTAGGTCCAGAAACTTTACCTCAAGCAAATCGCATGCGTCGGCTGAGAAGTACTTGTGGTTAAACTAGTACTCAAAGTCCTAAATCCTCCCAATAAGCCGTCATGTGCGTTTGTCTAGAGCACACCCCCAGTTATGTGCATCCCTTTTAAGGAAGTGAACTACAATGTCTTTCTTGTAGTCATTCGGACAGCAAGTGGATTCGAAGTTTCTTATCAAATGGCTCCTCCATTCATCCACCTCAATCGGATCAGTACTACCCTTGAAGTGTTTGGTTCCCATGCGGGATATGTGTTACAGCACACTAAGATAATCCACCTTTTTCATTGTTCTGACTGGTGGATCGATCTCAACTACCTCAGTCGTCTCTCTAACCGGTCCATCGACTAAAGGTATAGCCATGGGGATTTGAGTTGCATGACCCACATATGAATTCACCAATGGTGTTACCGGTTGGTTCATCGTTCATATGAGTAGCCATTGTCTTTAGTGCACTTGACACATCCTTCATTGATGGTTTCACGTTTTGATCCTTTCGTCTGCTGTTTCATCAACAGCCCCACCCGGTGGAGCCGAGTGATGAGCCGCATTAGAGGATTCCACGCCTTCCTCTTCATCCTGATTCTATCCATGGTTTTTTGGGATCCATTTTTCGTGTCTCACAATGGTTTGTCTGATCCAGCAGTCTTCCCCCTTCAGTTTGTCCAATCTCAGGTCTGATTGGACTCAAGTGAAAGGGGTTCACGCCATCATCTGTTGCTTGACTGGATTCATCCACTCCTTTGGATTTCTTTCCTTTTCCGGTTTTGCTTTTTCCAGCCTGAGGATAAAACATGTCAGCAAATCACCGAAACATATATAACACATCCTAGGCTAAACAAAAAATTACCTTGAGACCCAAGCTGGATGAGTGGTTTTCCCCATAACCCAAGTATCCTAGAATCAAGCATGCTCTGATATCAACTTAAAGCGCCCTAACCCGGACACTTAAACTAATGAGTTTCATTAAGTCCGACCATGGATTATCCAAGCCGACCTTTCAAGTTCTAAGCCTTATACCACTAATATTCAGTTCGATTTAATTATGTGATTTTATTAGTTAGAGTCTATTTGTGAGTGTATTAGAGTCAGTATGACAAAGATAAACTGATTTATTTATTTATGTGACAAGGATTTGTTTAAAATGAAGGTTTGCTTTATATGCTATTACAAATTACAACGATCCCAAACCAGTCTATCAAATCACCCATCCATCCACGGCCTCGATTCTTCAAGGCTAAGCCAATTCCTTCCCATAATCACCATCATGTCCTAAAACCAATAAAAACATAAGTATCTTTCCGATAACTTATCATTGAGTTTCTAATGCATGCAACATTAATTCGGATTATTTCTAAATTCAACCCGAAATCCCCTTAATAATAGTCGACTTATCAAGTCATTTAACCGGATCAATCAAGTTCAGTTTGTGAATCTATAACCATTCGTCTTACCACTGAACAATCCAGATCGGCCTTAACCTGATCAAGCCATTCGGCTATGATTTGTGATCTATTTGATCCCACACATAAGCATCAGATCACATGATCAGACCGGCTTACAACCTTGGTATTTTATTCAGCCCTAAGGCCAAAGTTACTCTATCCATGCAGAAAAAGGAAAGAATGGATTAAGTATAAAGAGAGAAGGATGAAGGCCGATGATCCAGGGTTTTTGTGTCCATCACAATGATCCAAGACACAAAGACTAACTGGCCAATCCCTAGGCCTCGAGGACTTTACTCTTTTTCCCTCATCAAGGTTTTCTCCCAAACGGGTTTTCTTTGGTGAGGTTTTTAATGAGGAAGATCTACAAGGTTCCAAGCTTGACTTAGGATCACTAGAGTCAGGCTTGAGGGGGAGTGTTAACTTGAAGAGATGCAAATGAACTTATGAGAGATGAGATGGAGCAAAGAAGATGAAGTGTGTGAAGATATCTTGTGCAACAATAATGGAGAAGGATGTGGGAAGCTGTTAAGTGTCCAAGAGGCTATGAAACATCAAGGAGAAATCTAAGTAAGACCTTGGGACGCTTTAGGGAAGAGATGGGATCAAATGGTCTATGTTTGGGTGAGTTGTACGGATGGTCGTACGGCCGTACGGACCATAAAGACAAGACTCGACCCAGAAACATTAAGACTCGACCATTTGATCTCAAAAGATGGTTTTGAGTCTTGGGAAAGTTAGGGCACATCAAGGGATCCTAAAATGACCTAGACTTGTAACCCAAGGAAGCTTCAAGACGTGTGAGGCAAGGACGGTTTTGGGTTTGAAGTGAAGATCAAAGACTTGGGTCTAAAGAAAGTACTTGGGTGAGTAAAGGAATATACCTTGGTATATTCGGCCAAGGGAGCTTCCTGGAAGGTGCTGAGGTATGGATAAGGTTATCCACTTACCAAAAGCAAAGGAAGAGCTTATGAATAACCTTATCCACTCACCAAAAGCAAAGGAAGAGCACCAGCCATGGACAGCCTGTCCAAGCATGTGTGCATTCATGGCCAAGTATTTTGAATTAGTCTTGTTGATCTCACATTCTTAGATTTAGCCTTGTGTAGCTCTCATCTCTTATCTAGTCAGATCTCTGTCGAGTGTAATCACCAAGGGAGTAAGGGGGAAACCCCCTCTCCACTTCTAAATGACGAGCTTGTTGTTCTTGAGTTAGAATCCTTCTTAGTCTACCCCTTTATTATTCTCTCAAATCTCTCTAAGTCTCCTTTAGTCTCTTTATTCTGATTCAAGTAAACACAAGTAAACCAGTGAAAGTTTGAGAGAATCTGGGTGTAGTGAGTAGAAACGAGAGACTAAGGCAGAGGTTTAGACTAGAAAAGAGTAGACTCGACATAAGAGATTGAGAACCATTGAGAGAGACTAGAGAGAAAAGCCTAGAGAGAGACTGAAGTTTTCGATATATTATTGATGAACAAGAGTTACAATTATATAGAGGAAGGAGTAAGCTCTACAACGGATAGAGGATAAGGATCTGGATAAGCTTTTTCAACAGGCGTGTGGAGTCAATGGTCTAGGAGCGTCCCGTTTGAATTCTTGTGGCTGGAAAGCTTCACGCGCGAGATTCCTTGGGAATCTTGACCAGATGCTCTTCCAGCCATGAGCCAGCCTGTCCAAACGCGGGCCTTATCCACTCAGTCAAGCTTGATCCGCTTGGTAACTAGTAAGAGTAACTCGTGGTCGAGTTACTCTTACCCGGGTAACTTTCCGACCAAGGTAATCTGGCTCGCTCAAGTGTACGGCCTGTACGGCCTAGTTGTAAGACATGTACAGACAGCTCCAAACCATTTCCTCTCCTCTTCATCAAGTCTTCCTCTATCATTTTATAACCTCTGTTCAACACTCCCCCTCAAGCTTGACCATGGGAACCGGTCAAGCTTGGATGACATGAGCTCTCCCTCATTAAAAACCTTATCAACGAAAACCCTCCATAGGGATAAGACCCTAACAAGGAAAAGAGTAAAGATCCCATGGCAAGGGGATCAGTTCCTTCTGGTAAGATCCATGAGTCCAAGACGAGTGTGAATGGACTCAATGGTCTTCTACTTAGCCTCTTTGGTAAACACATCAGCTAGCTGATTTTCACTTCGGGTGTAACATGGCAAGATGTCTCCGGATACTATCATTTGCCTCGCCTTATGGCAATCAACTTCAATATGCTTTGTCCACTCGTGGAACACCGAGTTGGAGGCAATGTGTATAGCTGCTTGGCTGTCACAATGCTTGGTCATAGGTGTGGCTTGCTCAATCCCCAAGTACTTCATTATACCCTTGATCCAAACCAACTCGTTTGTGAGCTTCAACATGGCTCTATACTCGGCCTCAGCACTGGAACATGACACCACCTTCTGTGTCTTGCTCTTCCATGTAACAAGGTTCCCATCAATGAAGGTATAATAGACAGTGGTAGATTTCCTGTCCTTCCTATCTCCAGCCCAATCCGCATCACAATACCCGAATACTTCTATGCTTGCATTGCATCTTATCCACACTCCTTGATCTGATGATCCATTCAGGTACATTAGTAGCCGGTTCACAATGTTCCAATGATGCTCCTTAGGCCCTTGCATGTGTTGACTCACCTGGTTCATAGCAAAGCATATATCAGGTCGTGTAATGGTCAAATAGATCAACTTACATACAAGCTTTCTATAGAGCTTGGCATCTTGGAATGGTGGACTATCTTCTATCTTTGGGATAGAAACAAGCCTTCCTTGGATCTACATAGCTCTATTCCAAGAAAGTATTTCATCTCTCCCCAGTCTTTAATTTCAAACACAGATTTTAAATACTATTTGGTAGCTTGTATACCTTCCTTGTCACTTCCAGTAATGATAATATCATCAACATATACTTGAAGGACAATGATACCTGAGGGAGTGATGAGAGTGAAGAGAGTATGGTCGAGCTCGGATCTCTTGAAGCGTCTCCCATTCAAGGTAGTGCTTAGTTTGTTGTACCAAACTCTCGGTGACTGCTTAAGCCCATATATAGCTTTCTTCAACCTCAGAACATTCCCTTCCTTTACCAACTGTTCAAGCCCATGAGGAGGATACATGTACACCTCATCTTCAAGTTCTCCTTGAAGAAACGCATTCTCCACATCCATTTGCCATAGTCCCCATCTTAGATTCACAGCGACTGACAAAACTATTCTGATGGTGTGAAGCTTTGCAACCAGAGGCAAAGTGTCTAGATAGTATTCACCATACGTTTGAGTAAATCCCCTTGCAACTAATCTGGTGTTCTTCCTGTCCATCTTTCCATTTGCAAGATACTTGATGGTGAAGATCCATCTACTAGATACTGCCTTCTTTCCTCTTGGTAATTCAGTCTCGTTCCAAGTGCCATTCTTGATCATTGCATTTGCTTCAGCACCAACTGACTCCTTCTATTCCTTGTATTTCATTGCTTCCTCATAAGATTGTGGAATGTAGCTCTCATCCAAACTGACCATAAACACGCAATGTTCTTCAGGGTAGTGAGCAAGAGAACATAAAACTTGGGATCGGCGTTCTACTTCTTGAGCATTGTACTACACTCTAGTGTTCACCCAATTGGTTGGAGGGTTTCTTATCCTAGAACTTCTCCTTAGTTGTTGCTCCACTACTGGTTGTTCTTGATCTTGTTCTTGATTGGTTTCCTCATTCACTGATCCTTCTCCTTCTTCATTTACCATATCTTCTTCTTGTTCCACACTTTGATCATGAGAACCTGAGTGTTCCCCTTCTTCTTGATTGTTCCCTTCAGGTTCATTTCCCCCCTCATGGTCGAAGTGGGGAGTCTGGCCTTCTGCATTGGTTGTGGGGGGACCATGTGGTTGTCCTCCTCCAGTCTTTGGATCTTGAGATAGGTTAATCCCAAGACTCTCCATGATTATCCTTAAGTTAGCCGCCTTGTCTGATGCAAGATCTTTAAATTATGCTTGGTTCTTCTCCTCATAATACCCTTTTTCTTCAACAAACTTCACCTCCCTTGACACCAGCACCCTCCTTTTTACCGGATCATAGAGCTTATACCCCTTTTGGGTTGGTGAGTACCCTATGAACATCCCTTTAGTGCTCTTTTCTTCCAACTTGTTCCTCATCTCGCCTGGTCTTAGAACAAAGCATAGACAACCAAAGACTCTTAGATGATCTAAGGTTGGTCTATACCTATTTAAGACCTCAAATGGTGACTTGTCGTCCATGATCCTAGTTGGTGTTCTGTTGATTAGGCAGCAAGCTGTAACAACTGCATCACTCCAAAACTTCTTTGGAACATTGGCATGGAACATCATCGACCTTGCAACCCCCATTAGGTGTCTATTCTTTCTCTCGGCCACTCCATTTTGTTGGGGTGTGTAAGGGCAACTTGTCTGGTGAACGATTCCATGTTGAGGTAGGTGTTACTTGAAGTCTTGACTGGTGTATTCCTCTCCATTATCAGATCTAAAAAATTTCAACTTGGCATTAAACTGGTTAGTAAGATAGTTTTGAAAATTTCTAAATGCATCAAGCACCATATCTTTAGAAGGAATCAAGGTGTATTTAGACTTCTCATCTATGAATGTAACGAAATACTTATGATTCTCTCTAGATAAACAAGGTGCAGTCCAAACATCAGAGTGAATCAAATCAAAACAATGATCATAGATGGTTGAGGATTTATGAAACACAATCTTACAATGCTTGCTTAAAATTGAAGCTTCACAATAATTTTTCTCAAACACAACACCTGGAACCATTAAGTTTAAAGCTCTAACATGTGGGTGTCCTAGTCTAGCATGCCACAAAGCATTCTTATTTAAAACAGAAGCAGAAACATAAGTAAACGAGCATCTATGATCAGGCACATAACTAAGCTCTTCAACCATATAAAGATCTCCTTTGGTTACTCCTTGCCCAATCAATCAGTTGCTCTAATATCTTGAAACTTCACATAATTAGGACTAAAGATAACATTGCAATGCATATTAGTGGTACACATCTTGACAGAGAGTAAGTTTGAAGTAAACTCAGGCATGTAAAAGGCTCTAGATTCTTTGTTAAACAATTTCAACTTGCCTACCCCTCTTATTGGTATCCTATCTCCATTTGCTATCACTACATGTCCATTAGCCAATTCTATGTCTCTAATAAGACTAGAATCACTATTCATATGATGAGATGCACGAGAATCTACTATCAATGGCTTAGACATGTTATGAGCAGTATGAGATTGACCAAGCATCCTAGGTTGGGTGTGAGCACTAACCATTTGTTTAACAATACTAGCAACCCTATATGCACCAAATGAATACCCTTTGAAATTACCAAAATTGTTATCATTATCCTTGAGCATTTTGATGAGAGCATCCATCTCAGATCGGCGGATGAACTAATGCTCATTGGGTCAAGGCTGATGGGCAGTGTAGCTCACCAGGGCCTTGCTCTCACCACCTTCACGACCTTCTATCTCATTTGCCTTGGTTGAAGTCCCAGCACCAGATTGATCACTCGTTTCATAGGTGACACTGGCTCTTACTTCCCTTTCCTTCATGAACTTGGCCGGCTTGAGGTGAGGATGAAGTATCCAGCACTAGCTCTTCTTATGGCCATGACTCTGGCAATGATCACAGTTCTCATTGAACCTCCTATCTTCAAAGTTTCCAGCAAACCTCCGTTCTTCATACTTATGGACTTTGTAAGCTTGAGGTACCTCGGCTTGGTTGGCAAGTGTGAGCTCCCCCTTTTTTCCAAAGAGCCCCAAAGACCCTTGTTCCTTCTGGATTTGAGCACAAACTTCTTCAAGAGTGGGGAGCTTCTAGGATCTGAGGATATGCTTGATGAGGTCATTGTAGGTAGCATTGGGGGTGAGGAAGAGACCAAAGACCTTGTCTTGCTCACGTCTCTCATTCAAGTCATAAGGATCCGTGGTGCTTGGCCTCAGCATCTCAAGCTCTTACTATAAAGCTCTAAACTTTCCCAAATGTTTGGTGAACTCCATGTCTTCTTGAGCTAAGTTGTTGATAGCTCTTTTGATCTCAAACACTCGTGTGAGGTTTGAGATGTTTCCATACACTTTCTGAATTGTATCACATAGATCTTTAGCCTTCTCACAGTAGTTGTAGGCCTCCAAGATCGACGAATCCAGTGTGCTCTGGAGGATGGACATCTCCAGATTATCCTCCTAGATCCACATTACTTCATTAAAAACCACCACTTCTTTGTCGCCTTCATGAGTAATGAGTCTTGGAGCTTCATCTTCAAGGACATGGTTCCAAAGACCCTTACTTCACACGGCCCTATTCACCACACGAGCCCAAAGAAGGTAGTTTCCACTTTTGAGAGTAACCGGAATTACAGTAGTCTTAGTATTCTCCATTTCGAATCAAAAGGATGAGACTTATGCTTTACGGAACAAAAAGGTTGAGACTTTGAACATAAAGAGATCAAACGAACCCAGATTCAAGTGAACCTGGCTTTGATACCATGAAAGTTTTAGAGAATTTGGGTGTGGAGAGTAGAAACAAGAGACTAAGGAAGAGGTTTAGACTAGAAAAGAGTAGACTCGACATAAGAGATTGAGAACCGTTGAGAGAGACTAGAGAGAAAATACTAGAGAGAGACTGAAGTGTTGAGTTGGGGTATGTTGAGGAGTTAAATTGATAGAGGAGTGTTGGGTTAAGGATTATGAGAAGAAGAGAAAGGTTTGGAGAGGTTTTGTGTCGACATGTCCGACAGCTAATCATGCACCCAAAGTACTCGACCAAAGGGTAAAACATCATCCGGGTAAAACAAGAAATAACCAGAGACACTTATCGTGCCTTACCTTGGTCTATCCAGTAAAAAGGAGTATGGATAAGGCGCAGACAGGCTGGAAAGTGATCAGCATCTTCCCAAAGATGCTGATGCTCTTCTTGTGGGTCCCCTTGGTCAACCGTTTGAAATAAGCGCGCCTCTTTCTTTTTTTCCACATATTAGTTCTTCCTTTTGGTTCTGGAAACCCTTGTAGCTCCTGTATATATTCAACCTGTCGAGTATCAATAATATTATGCAGTTCTGGTTTCTTTTTCTCTCTTGTCTGAAATGAATCTCTCTACACAAATCTCTATATTCTATCTGATTCTCTTCTTTTCTGTCTAAACAAGTGATGTGATTGTGGACCTGCCAAATAATGTAGACGATGAGCTGATGGACAAACTAATTGATGAAGATGCCTTGTCCATTCCAGAATGGCCTATGACTCATTCCAGATCCAAGAAGCTCAAGGAAGCTATTGGAGGATTATTTAATATGTCATTCAGACAAGAAGATTGTCTTGGGCGAAGCTTGATCAACCAAGACACCCTCACCACCATTCAAGCTACTCTTTTATCAAGCTGATCATCAACTAGGCAAGCGACCTAAGTGTGCTCTTTTTCCCTACCTTTGGTTTTGTCCCAATGGGTTTTCTAAAGTTAGGTTTTTAAAGAGGCCTTAGTTTGCTTCACAAATCACCTAGTTGATGTATCTTAGTATATGCTTGATATGTATGCATATTAGGACCGACCACATTTCTATCTTAGGTTAAGTTTTAGACTATGTTTTTTATTTCATTATGTTCTCGAAACCTAAAGGAGCATGTTCCTTGGTTTCGTTTTAAACTCTTGCAAACCTCATTCCAAGGCACACAGTCTTTTATTCTAAACATTTTGTATTCTCTCTTCTCTCTGATATTTGTCAAGTGTAAGATCTTGCTGGTGTGAGTCATATCCGGCGACTAAGGGTTCTAGATTGGTGTGTCATATCTGATATAGTGCCTAGGAGTATCAAGGAGATCAATTACACCTCTTTGTCTCACCAATCGATCCACAAACCTTGGTAAACTTGAGTCTTTTGATTTGTTTACGCAAGGATCTATCCCAAACAATCCAGAGAAGCATCCTAGGAACGTATTAAGTGGTATTAGAGCATCTCTAGAAGGGGAGTTCTCGTTATCCTTTCTGTTTTTGATTCGATCTTTTCATATTCTCTTAAGCTTTGGATCGATCTGTGTTTTGTGGTGATTATAACTAGTGATCTGATCTTGTTCTTGTGTTTATTGATTGATCTATTCATCCTTGTGAGTTCTATTGATAAATCTGATCGTTTGATTGATAAAACTGATAGATCTAAAAGTGTGTTCATCGATTTAGTCTGTGATCGGTTCATCTACTCTTTGTTGTGATTGATCATTGTTCTTTGTTCTGAAAATCGATTGATCTTTTCCTATACTTGTTCTAAATCGATAGATCTCTGATTGCTTTGTGGAAAGTTGATTGATTTACAAGTTTTAATCACGGATCTTTGAAAATATTTTCGAATACTTGTTGTTTACGCTACAAGTTTTGTGATCCGGAAATTGAAAAGCTCGTGTGTGTTTTGATCCACTCTGTTGATTCATAGATTATCCAATTGTATTAGATCCTTAATCGATTATGTCTTTGATTGTTTTCAGATCTTTGTTTAATCAAATCTTTTGGAGTGATCGATTTGAATTCTATTCCTTGCTGATCAAGTTTCTTGTTCCGAAAATTTGTTCAAGTAAAGTTGTTTCCTTTTCTCGTTTTGATTAGAACTCTTTACTGGTTGAGGGTTTGTTTTGTTCCAGGTAACAATGGGGAATGAATCAGATGAGGAAGCCACACTGATGAGAAGGAACAAGCTGTTGATGGAGGCCATGACCAATCAACTCAATCAGACTATGATCTCAACCATGGGAGACTTGATGAAGGCTAACATGAAGGAGTTGCGAGATGAACTTATGAAGAGATCAGACAAGCTACTGGTCAAG
Source organism: Moricandia arvensis (assembly GCA_905132765.1). Lineage (NCBI taxonomy): Eukaryota > Viridiplantae > Streptophyta > Magnoliopsida > Brassicales > Brassicaceae > Moricandia > Moricandia arvensis. The sequence goes on along the minus strand of CAJHQP010000789.1, from coordinate 62,908 downwards.
GCAATAGCAATGAGCCAAGAAGGGAAAGGACAAACCCTACATGTCAAGAACATGTTGGTTCTCCAGAGACTGATAACTACTATGAACGCTATCATAATTCTGCTTCTAGAGATAGTAGGAGTAGGCAGAGGGGTGATCATGATGGTTGGAGACATCAAAAGGATGAGCTTGCTGGACTAAAACTGAATATACCCCCTTTCCATGGCAAGGCTGATCCGAATGCTTATTTGGAATGGGAAAAGAAGATCGACGTGGTCTTTGATTGTTAGCAGTATACTCAAGCTCAAAATATCCAAATACCAGCCATTGAGTTCAATGATTATGCCTTGAGCTAGTGGGACCAGTTGGTAACCACTAGGAGAAGAAACCAGGAGTATCCAGTTGAATCATGGCAAGAGATGAAATCCATCATGCACAAAAGGTTTGTTCCAAGTCATTATCACAGTGATCTAAATCATAAACTAAGGAAGCTCACTCAAGGATCAAGGACCGTAGAAGAGTACTTTCAAGAGATGGATCTACTGATGTTGAGAGAAAACATTTCTGAAGACAGAGAAGCCACTATTTCACGGTTTCTAGGAGGACTCAACCGAGAGATTCAAGACAATGTTGAGATGCAACACTATGTTGAGCTAGAAGAGATGTTGCACAAAGCTATCCTTGTGGAACAACAACTCAAGAGGAAGGGACAGTCTCGTACCAACTATGGAACCTCAAGGTATCTAACATCTAAAGAAGAGAAACCAGCCTACAGTAAGGAGAGTAAGCCATATCCTAAAGAAGAAGCAAAACCAAGTGTCATCTTTGGAAAAGATAAAGGGAAGGCCGAAGCTACCAGTTCAAGAGCTAGGGATGTCAAGTGCTTCAAACGCCAAGGAAGAGGGCACTATGCCAATGGGTGTACCAACAAACGAATCATGATCTTATTGGAGAATGGAGAGTATGAGTCTGAGGACTATAGATCTGAGTAAGATCATGAGGAGTCTGAAGAAAAATATGAAGAAGAACCAGTAAAAGGAAGATTGTTGGTGGCTAGAAGACTCTTGAACCTACAAACCAAGACTGAGGAACTTGAGCAACGTGAGAACCTTTTCTATACAAGGTGTTTGGTGCAAGGAAAGGTTTGTCGTCTCATTTTGGATGGTGGAAGCTGTGTTAATGTTGCTAGTAAAACAATGGTAAATAAGTTGGGATTGAAAGTTCAAAAACATCCAAAACCATATCGGCTACAATGTCTCAATTAGGAAGGTGAAATGAAGGTGTCCAGTCAAGTGATGGTTCCTCTAGCCATTGGAAGATATGAGGATGAAGTCCTTTGTTATGTGTTTCCAATTGAAGCAAGTCACATCCTCCTTGGACGGCCTTGGCAATCAGATAGGCGTGTGGTTCATGATGGCTATACCAACAAGCATTCCTTTGAGTTCAAAGGAAGGAAAACTACCTTGGTACCTCTCAATCCTAAGGTGGTTCAACAAGATTAACTCCAGCTCCCAAAGAAGAAAGAAATCGACCTCAAACCTGATCAAAGCAAGTAGCATAACTTCTATGCCAAACAGGGAGAAATCAAAAGAACTCTATACTCTCAAACTCATGTTCTTTTGCTTGTTTTTAAAGAATCTCTACTAACCATTACAGTTCTTCCACCGGCATACCCGAGTGAACTTGTCTCTCTTTTACAGGAATATGATGATGTCTTTCCAGAAGATAGTCCCATAGGTCTTCCACCAGTAAGAGGGATTGAGCACCAAATTGATTTTATTCCTGGATCAACACTCCCAAACCGTCCAGGCTACAGAACTAATCCAGTTGAGACTAAAGAATTGCAAAGGCAAGTAGAAGAACTTATGGAGAAGGGCCACATTCGAGAGAGCTTGAGCCCATGTGCAGTTCCAGTGCTTCTTGTGCGTAAGAAAGATGGTATCTGGCGCATGTGTGTTGATTGTAGAGCAATCAATAACATAACAGTGAAGTATCGCCACCCTATTCCTAGATTAGATGATATGCTTGATGAATTTCATGGTTCTAGCATCTTTTCTAAGATCGATTTGAAAAGTGGATACCATCAAATTAGAATGAAAGAGGGTGATGAATGGAAAACTGCATTCAAAACTAAACATGGTCTATATGAGTGGCTAGTCATGCCATTCGGGGTCACAAATGCACCTAGTACATTCATGAGATTGATGAACCTAGTACATTCATGAGATTGATGAACCATGTCCTTAGGTCTTTCATAGGTAATTTTGTTGTGGTTTACTTTGATGATATCCTAGTCTATAGCAAAAGCTTTGAGGATCATTTAGGTCATCTTAGTGCTGTTCTTGATGTTTTGAGACATGAGAAGCTTTATGATAACCTTAAGAAGTGTACCGTCTGCACGGATAACTTGGTTTTTCTAGGATTTGCGGTAAGTGCAGATGGGGTTAAGGTGGACGAGGAGAAGATTAAGGCCATCAAACACTGGCCAAGTCCAACCACAGTAGGAGAGGTAATGAGCTTCCATGGACTTGCTGGATTCTATAGATGCTTTGTGAAGGATTTTAACACCATAGCATCCCCTCTGACTGAAGTTGTCAAGAAAGATGTTGGATTCAAATGGGGAGAAGCACAAGAAACTGCCTTCCAAACACTTAAAGAGAAGCTTACTCAATCTCCTCTCCTCATACTTCCTGATTTCTCTAAAACGTTTGAAATTGAATGTGATGCCTCAAAGATTGGTATTGGTGCTGTACTGATGCAGGATAGGAAACCTATAGCATACTTTAGTGAAAAACTTGGAGGCGCAACCCTCAATTATGCTAACTATGACAAGGAGTTCTATGCATTAGTCAGAGCTTTACAGACATGGCAGCATTACCTCTGGTCCAAAGAGTTTGTGATCCACACGGATCATGAGTCCCTTAAGTATCTAAAAGGACAAAGCAAGCTCAGCAGGAGACACGCAAGGTGGGTGGAGTTTATTGAGACTTTCCCTTATGTCATTAAGTATAAACAAGGTAAAGAAAACATAGTTGTTGGTGCACTATCACGAAGGTATGTACTCTTGAACACTCTTGATGCCAAGCTATTAGGATTTGAACAACTCAAAGGTATGTATGAAACTGACAAAGATTTTGGGAATGCATACAAGTCATGTGAAAAATTTGCTGCTGGGCTTTACTTTAGGCATGATGGATTCTTGTTCTATGACAATCGTTTGTGTGTACCTAACTGATTTTTAAGAGATTTGTTTGTCAAGGAATCCCATGGAGGAAGCCTCATGGGGCATTTTGGAATTGCCAAGACTCTTAAGGTTTTGCAGGATCACTTCTTTTGGCCACACATGAAGAGAGATGTTGAACGAATCTGTGGAAAATGTGCAACGTGCAAACAAGCTAAATCTAAGGTCCAATCTCATGGTTTGTTCACTCCATTGCCCATTCCTTATCATCCATGGAATGACATCTCTATGGACTTCATTGTAGGACTGCCTAGAACTAGAACTGGAAAGGATTCTATCTTTGTTGTGGTAGATAGGTTTTCAAAAATGGCACATTTCATTGCTTGCCATAAGGCTGATGATGCATTGCACGTAGCCAACTTGTTTTTAAAGAGATAGTCCGTTTGCATTGCATGCCTAGAACTATAGTGTCAGATAGAGATGCTAAATTTCTAAGTTATTTCTGGAAGACCCTTTGGTCTAAGCTAGACACTAAGTTGTTGTTTTCTACTACTTGCCATTCACAAACTGATGGACAAACTGAGGTAGTTAATAGGACACTAGAAACTCTCTTACGTGCATTCTTCAAAAAGAACTTGAAATCATGGGAAGACTATTTGCCTCATTGTGAATTTGCATATAATCATGCTTTGCATTCTGCTTCTTAGTACTCACCATTTGATATTGTTTATGGGTTCAATCCCACATCTCCTTTGGATTTAATGCCTCTACATGAGTGTGAAAGAGTTAGTCTGGATGACAAGAAGAAGGCTGAGATGGTACAACAGATTTATGAGCAAGCTAGACGCAACATTGAAGATAAAACAAAGCAGTATGTCAAACATGCCAACAAAGGAAAACTTGAGAAGGTGTATGAAGTTGGTGACTAAGTGTGGGTATATCTAAGGAAAGAGAGATTTCAAAATGAAAGGAAATCTAAACTGATGACGTGGGTCGATGGACCTTTTGAGGTCATAAAGAAGATCAGAAACAATGCCTACAAGCTTGACCTCCAAGGTATGTATAATGTGAGTAATAGCTTCAACGTTACTGACTTGATCCCTTTTGTTGCAGATGAGCCAGTTTTGAGGACAAATCCTTTTCAAGAGGGAGGGGATGATGTGATCATGGACCAGCCAACTAATGTAGATGATGAGCTGACGGACAAACCAATTGTTGAAGATGGCTTGTCCATTCCAAAAGGGCCTATGACTCGTTCCAGATCAAAGAAGCTCAAGGAAGCTATTTTCATTCATACAAGAAGATTTCCTTGGCCAAAGCTTGATCAACCAAGACACCCTCACCACCATTCAAGCTACTCTTTTATCAAGCTGATCGTCAACTAGGCAAGCAACCTAAGTGTGCTCTTTTTAACGAGGCCTTAGTTTGCTTGACAAATCACCTAGTTGATGTATCTTAGTATATGCATGATATGTATGCATATTAGGACCGACCACATTTCTATCTTAGGTCAAGTTTTAGACTATGATTTTTATTTCATTATGTTCTCGAAACCTAAAGGATCATGTTCAGTGGTTTCTTTTTAAACTCTTGCAAACCTCATTCTAAGGCACCCAGTCTTTTATTCTAAACCTTTTGTATTCTCTCTTCTCTCTGATCTTTGTCGAGTGTAAGAGCTTTCTGGTGAGTCATATCCGTTGACTAAGGGTTCTAGTTTGGTGTGTCATATCCGATCTAGTGCCTAGGAGTATCAAACAGATCATCCACACCTCTTTGTTTCACCAATCGATCCACAAACCTTGGTAAACTTGAGTGTTTTGATTCGTTTCCGTAAGGATCTATCCCAAACAATCAAGAGAAGCATCCTAGGAACGTATTAACAAGTCTCTACAATCTCTTATTCTCTAAAGATGTCATGGTATCAGAGCCAAGTTACTGATAATCTGAGTTCGTGTTCTTCATTTCAAGCGTAAAGGTCGAAACTTTCTTGAGATCCAAGGAAAGTTTGAAGTTTGAAGCTTTTTTCACTAGATCTAAAGACTTTCCGGGTTGATTCATCTCAAAATCTCAACCTTTCCTGGATTTGAATCTCAAGTGTTCTTCAGTTTCATAAAGACTCAAGCTTTTCTAGATCTGGGTACTCAAGAACAAGATGGAAGGAAACAAGATGTTGGCGATACCAGTTACTCTAAAGAGGAGTGGAAACTGCCTCTTATGGTCAAGGCTGGTGAAAATGGCTGTGGGGAGCAAGGGTTTATGGAACCATATCACGGATGGACCTCCAAAACCAGTTGCTAAGAAGGAAGAAGGCGAAGGAGTAACTCAGGTTGCTCTTGCTGATGAGAACAAGTGGGTTCAAGAAGACATGAATGTTGTCACCGTGTTGCAAGACTCTCTTGAGACTTCAATCCTTGAAGCTTACAGCTATTGTGAGACACAAAAAGACCTATGGGATACACTCATGGCAACACATCTAATATGAGCAGTGTGTTTGAGGTGAAAAGAGCTATCAACACACCTGTGCAGGAAGAGGTGGAGTTCATCAAACACTTGGGGAAGTTCAGACCTCTATGGTCTGAACTTGAGATGCTAAGGCCGAGCACAATGGATCAAGACATCATCATGGAAAAGAAAGAGACAAGATCAAGTCTTTGGCTTGCTACTGACCCTGAATCCAGTGTAGAACGACCTGATCAAGCACATCTTGAGGTCATCTAAGCTGCCATCCTTGGAGGAAGTGTGCGCTCAGATCCAGAAGGAAGAGGGATCACACGGATTGTTTGGAGAAAGATGTGATCTTTCCTTGGAAAACAAGGCAGAAGTTACTCAAGCTAACAAGGCAATGTACAAGCCTGAGGAAAGGAGGTTTGGAGGCAACTTTGATCATTGCAAGAAGCCGGGTCACAAGAGGAGTCAGCGCTGGATCTTTCATCCCCACCTCAAACTAACCAAGTTCATGAAGGAGAGGGAAGGAAGAGCTCACCTTTCCAATGAAGCAAGTGAAGCCGGTCCTTCTGGAAGTGGGTCTACTACACGTGAAGGTGAAGGGAATGCTATGAAATCTCAACACTCTTCAGCCAAGAACATGGATCAAGAGCCCATAAGGAGGTCCGACATTGATGCTCTCATCAAAGCTCTTAAGGAGAATGGTAACACACTTGGAAACACCCTTGGTTATACTCATATTGCTAATGAATGCCTAAGACTCTTGATCAGGTAGATACTCTAGGAGAATGACATAGATCATATATTGTTGCTAGTGTGTTCACTAAACCTTTAGTTGTTGATTCTAGTGCCTCTCATCACATGATAAGTGACACCAGACTTATAAAGGATATAGAACCGGCTTATGATCATGTGATGGTTGCAAATGGTGATAGAGTAGCTATAAAGGAATTGGAACCTTGAACCTGTTTGATAAAGAGTGTAGAGCTTTCTATATGCCTGATTTTACTTTAAATCTATTATCTGTCAAGAAATGCACTACTGATTTACAATGGAATGTTATCTTTAGTCCTAATGATGTGAAGTTTCAAGATATTGAGAGCAGTAAGTTGATTGGGAAAGGAGTAACCAAAGGATATCTTTATATGCTTGAAGACATTACTTCTATTTCCAGTTCTAGTTACTCATTTAGCTCTGTTTCTAGTTCAAATAATGATGCATTGTGGCATTCTTGATTTGGTCATCCCCATGTTAGGGCCCTTAGTTTAATGTTACCAGGTGTCATATTTAAAGTAATAAGTGTGAAGCATGCATTTTGGGTAAACATTTTTAGACAATCTTTAAGAAATCAAGTACTATCTATGAGAATTGTTTTGATCTTGTTCATTCTGATGTTTGGACTGCTCCGTGTTTATCTAAAGAGAAATATAAGTACTTTGTTACATTCATTGATGAAAAATCTAAATACACCTGGATAACAGTCATAGAAACTAAGGATAGGGTGCTTGATGCATTTAAAATTTTTCACACTTATGTTGCTAACCATTATAATGTCAAGATTATGATTTTCAGATCAGATAATGGTGGGGAATACACGAGTCATGCTATCAAAGATCATCTAGCTCAACATGGGATCCTACATCAGACGAGTTGCCCTTACACTCCACAACAAAATTGAGTGGCTGAAAGGAAGAATATGCACCTTATGGAGGTGGCAAGGTCGATGATGTTCCAAACCAATGTCCCAAAGAGGTTCTGGAGTGATGTTGTGATGTCTGCTTGCTATCTTATCAACCGGATACAACCCAGAGTCTTAGAGGATCAGTCTCCATTTGAAGTCCTGAACAAGGTCAAGCCCTCTTTGTATCATCTAAGGGTATTTGGATGTCTTTGTTATGTGCTGGTGCCAGGAGAATTAAGGAACACGTTGGAGCCTAAGAGTAGTAGAGCAATGTTCATCGGCTACTCTACAACTCAAAAGGGGTACAAGTGCTTTGATCCCTCAACAAAGAAGCTTTTAGTATCTTGGGATGTCAAGTTTTTGGAATCAATAAGATACTATGAAGAAAAGAGCTGGGAGGATCTTAAGGATATAGCTCAAACATCTAACAAGGCTACGAGCCTTATGATGATCATGGAAGGTCTTGGGATTAATCTAACCCAGGATCAGAAAGATTTGCCTCAACCACATGAAGCTGAAGAACCATCCCACCTTGATTTTGAGGGGGGAAATGAACCAGGAGAGGATGGTCATGAGGACGAGACCTCTGGAAGTCCTGATCAACATGTGATGGAACATGAGGAAGCAAATGATGCGCCTGAACCAGAAGGCCAAGAGGAGCATGAGGAAGCAGTTGAAACTGAGGTACAAGTTCCATTGAGGAGAAGTACAAGAGTAAGAAGGCATCCATCTAAATGGGTGAACACTAGGGTCTACTATAATGCTGAAGTTGTCGCCCACCCTAGTCAAGCTCTCTGCTCATTTGCTGAGTTTCCTAAGAAGCATTGTGCTTTCATTATCAGTTTTGATGAATGTCATGTTCCAAGATCGTATGAGGAAGCTATGGAGGATGAAGAGTGGATGAAATCAGTGTGTGATGAAGCAGGTGCAATGATCAAGAATGAGACGTGGTATGAGAGTGAGCTGCCAAAAGGGAAGACGGCTGTTACTAGTAGATGGATCTTCACTATCAAGTACTTACCAAATGGGAAGATAGAAAGGAGTAAAACCAGACTAGTTGCAAGAGGATTCACCCAAACCTATGGAGATGACTATGTTGACCCCTTTGCTCATGCGGAAAAGCTCCATACTATCCATAGTATCCTGTCCGTTGCAACCAACTTGGGATGGAACTTATGGAAAATGGATGTGAAGAATGCCTTCTTGCAAGTAGAGTTGAAAGAAGAGGTGTATATGTATCCCCCTCCTGGTCTTGAAGGTCTAGTGAAACCAGGGAATGTAGTGAGGCTGAGGAAGGCTATCTATGGGTTGAAGCAGTCTCAAAGAGCCTGGTACCAAAAGTTGAGCACTACTCTGAATGGTCGAGGCTTCATCAAGTCTGAGCTTGATCACACCCTATTCACCATTGTCTCCCCATCAGGTATCATTGTCCTCCTAGTCTATGTTGAGAATATCATCATAACTGAGAGTGACAAGGAAGGTATTAAAGCTACTAAGGATTATCTTAAATCTATATTTGAAATTAAAGACTTGGGAGAAATGAAATACTTCCTTGGGATTGAGATTTTTAGGTCCAAGGAAGGATTGTTCATGTCCCAAAGGAAGTATACTCTTGATCTTTTGAAAGATGCAGGTAAACTTGGAGGAAAGACAGCAAGGATGCCCATGGAGGATGGGTATAAGGTTCCTCGTGAGGGGGAGATTGAAGATAAAAGACCATTTCATGATGCCAAGCTTTATAGAAAGCTAGTTGGTAAGTTAATATACTTAACCATCACACGTCCTGATATTTGCTTTGCTGTGAACCAGGTGAGCCAACACATGCAAGTTCCAAAGGATCATCACTGGAATATGGTGGAACGGATCCTGAGCTACCTGAATGGTTCACCTGGTCAAGGAGTATGGATGGGATGCAACAACAACACTGAAGTGGTCGGTTACTATGATGCGGATTGGGCTGGTGATAGAGCAGATAGGAAGTCCACTACTTGCTGCTGCACATTCATTGGACGGAATCTAGTTACATGGAAGAGCAAGAAGCAAAAGGTGGTGTCCTGCTCTAGTACTGAAGCCAAGTATAGAGCAATGTTGAAGCTGACAAATGAGCTTGTCTGGATCGAAGGAATTCTGAAACATCTTGGTGTTGAGCAGTCCACCCCAATGACAATGCATTGTGACAACCAAGCATCCATCCACATAGCCACCAATTCAGTGTTTCACGAGAGGACCAAGCATATTGAGGTTGATTGCCACAAGGTGAGGCACATGATTGGGTTAGGAGTGATTTTACCTTGCTACGAGGAGTGAGGATCAGTTAGCTTATGTGTTCACTAAGGCAGCTAGGCAAAAGACAATGGAGTCGATCCATGGCCGGTTGGGACTCATTGATCTAACCAACTTAGCTAATCCTTTGCTATGGGGTCTTTACACTTTTTCCCTCAGCAAGGTTTTATCCCAAAAGGGTTTTCCTTGGTGAGGTTTTTAATGAGGAAGACCTCATATCCTTCCAAGCTCGACTTGTTACACATGGTCAAGCTTGAGGGGGAGTGTTGAGTTGAGGTATGCTGTGGAGTTAAAATGATAGAGGAGTGTTGGGTTAAGGAGTATGAGAAGAAGAGAAAGGTTTGGAGAGGTTTTGTGTCGACCATGTTTGCACAGGCCGTACAGGCCGTACAGATCATGGTCGACCCAAAATACTCGACAAAAGGGTAAAACATCATCCGGGTAAAACAAGAAGTAACCAGAGACGCTTACCGTGCCTTACCTTGTTCTATCCAGTAAAAATGAGTATGGATAAGGCGCGGACAGGCTGGAAAGTGATCAGCATCTTCCCAAAGATGCTGATGCTCTTCTTGTGGCTCCCCTTGGTTGACCGTTTGAAATAAGCGCGCTTCTTTCTTTATGTCCACATATTTGTTCTTCGTTTTGGTTCTGGAAACCCTTGTAGCTCCTCTATATATTCAGCATATCGAGTATCAATAATATTATACACTTCTGGTTTCTTTTTCTCTCCTGGCCGAAATGAATCTCTCTACACAAATCTCTCTATTCTCTCTGATTCTCTTCTTTTCTGTCTAAACAAGTCTCTGTAATCTCTTATTCTCTAAATATTTCAAGAAGTTTTCGATATATTATTGATGAACAAGAGTTATTAATATATAGAGGAAGGAGTAAGCTCTACAACGGATACAGGATAAGGTTCTAGATAAGATTTTTCAACAGGCATGTGGAGTCAATGGTCTAGGAGCGTCCCGTTTGAATTCTTATGGATGAAAAGATTCACACACGAGATTCCGTTGGCATATTGACGAGATGCTCTTCCAGCCATGAGCCAGCTTGTCCAAACGCGCGCCTTATCCACTCAGTCAAGCTTGATCCGCTTGGTAACTAGTAAGAGTAACTCTTGGTCGAGTTACTCTTACCTGGGTAACTTTCCGACCAAGGTAATCCGGCTCGCCCAAGTGTACGACCTGTACGGCCTAGTTGTACGGACATGTACGGACAGCTCCAAACCATCTCCTCTCCTCTTCATCAGTCTTCCTCTATCATTTTATAACCTTTGTTCATCAACCAGAACTCATTCTCTTCTTCATCTCAAGTTCATCATAGCCTTAAAGGCTTGTTCATCACACACAAACCTTACACTCTGAAAATCCAACAACCTTGTGGTCGAGCTTTCGCCTTAGATTGAGTACAAACCACACATCTGCTGCATATCCTCTCCACATCTCTTCTCATATTCGGCCAGTAGAAGTGTTCCTTCAGGATGTTGAATGTTTTGGCAACTCCGAAGTGTCCCATGAGTCCTTCTCCATGTGCTTCCCTGACATAACTCTCTCAAAGAACAATTAGGAACACACAGTCGGTTTTCATAAAACAAAAATCCATCACCATTATAGAAGTTGCCACTGTTGTGTTTCTCACTATCCTTAAAGTTGTTTTTGAAATCAGGATCTTCAGCATAATAAGTTTTAATTTGATCAAAACCCAACAACTTAGTTTCCATAGAAGAGAGCAAGCCATACCTTCTAGACAGAGCATCAACTACAACATTTTCTTCACCTTGCCTGCAATGGATAACATAAGGAAATGTTTCAAGAAACTTAACCCATCTGTCGTGTCGTTTGTTCATCTTGTGTTGGCCCTTTAGATGCTTGAGTGATTCATGATCAGTGTGGATGACAAACTCTTTTGGCCAGAGGTAGTGTTGCCAAGTTTGGAGTGCCTTGATCAAAGCATAGAACTCTTTGTCATAGGTAGGATAGTTCAGCATAGCCCCACCCAACTTCTCACTGAAAATAAGCAATTGGTCTCTTCTCTTGCATCAGCACTGTCCCAATTCCTACACCAGAAGCATCACATTCAATCTCAAAGGTTTTAGAGAAATCAGGAAGAACAAGTAATGGTGCATTAGTCAACTTCCCTTTCAGGTTTTGGAAAGCTTCCTCTTGCTCCTTCTCCCACTTGAATCCAACATTCTTTTTGATCACTTCAGTGAGAGGAGCTTCTATTGTGCTGAAATCCTTTACAAACCTTCTGTAGAAGCCTGCAAGGCCATGGAAACTCCTAACCTCACTCACGATTTTGGGACTTGGCTAATCTTTGATTGCTTTAACTTTCTCCTCGTCCACCTTGATTCCTTGAGCTGTTACAACAAATCCTAAAAACACTAGGTAATCTGCTCCAAAAGTACACTTTTTAAATTTAGGAAACAAAGACTCTTTCCTAAGCACTTCAAGAACAACTTTCAGATGATGCACGTGGTCATTCAAGCTCTTGCTATAAATCAGGATGTCATCAACGTAAACAACTACAAAGTGACCTACGAATGATCTCAGGACGTGGTTCATCAATCTCATGAATGTACTAGGTGCATTTGTAAGCCCAAAAGGCATAACCAACCATTTATACAATCCATGTTTGGTTTTAAATGCAGTTTTCCACTCATCTCCCTCTTTCATCCTAATCTGATGGTAACCACTCTTTAGATCAACTTTAGAAAACACACAAGACCCATGCAACTCATCCAACATATCATCAAGTCTAGGGATAGGATGTCTATACTTTACAGTGATGTTGTTGATGGAACGGCAGTCTACACATATGCACCAGCTTCCATCTTTCTTGGGCACAAGAAGCACATGAACTGCACATGGACTCATACTCTCTCTAATGTGTCCCTTCTCCATCATTTCATCCACTTGCCTTTGAAGTTCTTTGGTCTCATCAGGATTAGTTCTATAAGCTGGCCTATTTGGAAGGGATGCTCCAGAAACCAAATCTATTTGGTGTTCTATTCCACGGATGGGAGGTAGTCTATTGGGACTTTCGTCTGGAAAAACATCACCAAACTCCTGCAAAAGAAACTCAAGCTCACTCGGTAGTACCGGTACAAGGTCAGAAGAAGCCATTAGTGCACCGTTAAAGATAAACAAAAGCATAGATTGTGCAAATGCATAGCTCTTTAACCTCATTGTTCTTGGCTATAAGTAGAGTACCCTTGGAGTTCTGTCCATCAGATGGTTTTGGCTTGTTTTTAGCTTCTTGTCTTCTCAGTTTTAGTTGGTCTTGATCATAATAGATTTCCTGAGATGTAAAAGGTGCCAGAGTAATCTTCTTATCGCTGTGGCAGAAAGAATGTTGGTTTGTGAACCCATCATGAATGGCTTTCTTGTTATACTGCCATGGTTGACCAAGGAGGATATGGCTAGCTTCCATGGGCAGAACATCACACACAACCCCATCTTGATATCTTCAAATGGTTATAGAAACCATTACTTGTTGTGTCACCTTCATCTCTCCTTTTTCATTCGGCCACTGAAGTGAATATGGTCGAGGATTATTTCCAGTCATAAGACCAAGCTTTTCTACAAGAGTTTCACTTGCCACCTTTGTAACACCCCCGAACCGTCCTAGGCCGGACTAACCCGGAACGACCCGGCGATGTCACATTTATAGCTCACCAGACCAGATCGACCAAAGATCAAGGACGAATCAAGACCTTCGACCAATCCGTCCCGGTTCGTTATGTCCTTGAAGACCACGACCTAAGGCTTCTCAACCCGCACCACGGTCGACGAGTTGTGTCGACCTGGACAAGGTCTATATCATTAGCACAGCAACATCGAATATAAACATTCATTTTATTAATAGTAGATGGAAAGCGTTTACATAAAAAATACAAAATGTTACAAAATATCAGAGTTTGCGCGAATGGCCTAAAGCCAAAAGAAAAGCAACGAAAATATACATACAAAATCTAATCCTTGCTTATGCTTATGCCACCAAATCTACACCGGTTGCCTTGCGTTCCGCTGCTCCTAAGCTTCCACCTACTGGTTACCTGCATAGTAGAAGAGGGGATGAGTAATCGAAATTACTCAGTGAGTTCCTAAGACAACTAACCCTCCCCAGCCCATGCTTAAATAATCAAACAAGCAAACAATCAATCAAACAAACAATCAAGCAATAAACAACTAAACAATGGGAGTTAATCTCCCCACTAAGACCCGATGACAAGAAAGCAATCTAGACTCAATCCTAGACTCAACAAAAAAAAAATACTAGAGTACACCAAAGGATGGGGCCACACGCCACACACCACCAGGATCCCTAAACACACGGAGCCCTAACCACTTGATCCTGAACACTCTCAACCACAAACACAAGAGTCACATGGTCGAGACACATCATCTCCGGGAATTGGTTTACTCCCAATCTAACCCGAGCCACATTTCATGCAACGCTCGTCCATGGGCGCTACCCACTTTAATGTTGACAAGCCATGGAGGGTAGGTTACTCCACCACTGGAGAATTGGTTTACTCACAATCTAACTCCAGGGTTCCAAGCACATCATCGGAGAATTGTTTTACTCCCAATCTAACCTCGAGATGGCCATCATCTTCCACTAATCTAGACCAAGACATAAATACAACACGCATGAGGGAGCTCCACCTCTAACCAACATTCAATGCTTAGTTTAGACCGAGGACACACAACAAAAACAAATAACCTAGTCTAGACGCAACACAATAAACAAACAAACATGAGGGATCTAGCTCAAACCTCCATGCAACTACTACACACATCTAGACTATACTACATACAAACAACTAAGAAAGCAAGCAACACACCCGACAAGAGAGAGTATCACTCAATATCTTGCGGTTCAACAATCAATAATGTCTAGATAGCTAAAAAAAATCTAGACGACACAACAATCAACAATCAAACGTGCACACTATCAGCATACACTCATCCGGGGCCCTGCACAAAAACGGTTAAACTATGCCCGGGGTATTCACTTAAGACCCTCAGTCTTAACCTCCATACCTGCATACATAAACACAAGACAAGGTATCCGGGAACCCACCTGGTGTGACGCCTAAACGACTACCTAAACACCTCCGGAAAATTCTCCCAAAACACAAAACTAAAGAAACCGAAAACTTTCTAAAAATTTGGTTTCTCTCTCTAAACTCACCTCTCTCTCGCTCTCTCTAAAGGTCACTCACGGTTTGGGATGGGGAAAAGTGAAGGGAGGTGTCTGGTATTTATAGGAAAAATGGGGTGAGGATGGCTTGGACAAGTGGACTTTGTGCATGAAGAGTTGTGGACATGTGTACCACTAAGTAACCTTAACTTGCAAGCTTCCATGTTCTAAAACTTCTACTAGCTTTATCTCCAAGTCTTCAAACCTTGGAAGGCAAGTCTTCTCCTTCTAGAAACTTAGTTGCTTGGGCGCCAAGTTACCTCTTCGACCAATGAGAATTCGCCATGTGTACGCGCCATGTCATCGCCACCTCATATTTTGCGGCCAATGAGGGTTTACCATTTCATCATCTTCTTGCCATGTCATCAACTCCTAAAACTCTTCTTCAAATTCAAACTTCCATTTCCTTGATTTCCTAGAAAAAGCTTCTACTTCTTGGTTCCAAAATCTTCATTCGTCAATTTCTCAGTTTTTACCGACTTTTATCGACCATCGACCAAGTAGTCTCAACCACGACCATTCCTTGGCTCGTCAACTCATGGTCAAGATCTTGACGTTTTTATTCTTGGTCAGGGTCATTACATTCTCCCCCCCCCTTATTAGAATTGGTCCCCAAATTCTATAAGGTTGTTGACGTTCCTGCTCCATCTTCAAAGAATTTTGGATAGTTCTGGCGAAACCTCTCGTCGTCCTCCCAAGTGATCACCATGCGATTTTGTCTTCCCCATAACACTTGGATTTGAGGTATCTCCCGGTTCGTCAATATTCTAAGACGCTTCTCTCCAACTCTGATTTGTCCTTCTGGATAGGTAAGGTCTTGTCTTGACTCTGGAATCCTTTCTGGTTCGATCGAATTTGGGTAGTGCATGTGCTTCCTCAGCATAAATACATGAAATACTGGGTGTAGATTCATGTCTTCTGGTTGTTCCAGTCGGTAGGCTACCTCTCCAACTCTTCCAATGATCCGGTATGGACCAATGAAACGAACTGCTAGCTTCCCAACTTTACCAAAACGTTCCTTTCCTTTCTGAGCTGACACCTTCAAGTAGACCATATCTCCTACTGCAAATAAAACTTCTCTTCTTCCTTGGTCTGCATACTTCTTCTGTCGGTCTTGGGCTTTCTTCATGTTCGCCCGGATTATTCATAGCTTCTCCGACGTTTCTTCAATGATACCCTCTCCAAACAATCTTCTTTCTCTGACTTTCGTCCAACACAAAGGTGTTCGACACGGTCTCCCATAAAGCACTACGTAGGGTGACATAGCAATACTTGCATGGTGGCTATTATTATATGAAAACTCTTCCAAAGGTAGGTAGTGCTCCCACATACCTTCCCATTCCAGTATGCATAGTCAAAGCATGTCTCCCAACGTTCGGATGATCCTTTCGGTTTGCTCGTCAGTCTCCGGATGAAATTCAGTACTAATGTTTAGCTCCGTCCCAAAGGCTCTTTGCAAAGCTCTCCAAAATGCTGTTGTGAACCTTGGGTCTCCATCTGACACAATATTGGCTGGTACTCCATGAAGTCTCACAATTTGGTCGATGTAAAGCTCTGCCAATGTCTCTGTCTTGTCCGTGTCTCGGATTTTTTGGAGGTGTGCTACTTTGGTTAACCGGTCCATGATTACCCAATAGCATTGTTTGATCTTCCTCTTGACACTGGTATTCCAGTAATCAAGTCCATTGATAGCGAATCCCGCTTCCATTCTGGTACATGTCAGCTTTGAAGTAGTTCACCTGGTACTTGATGCTCGGCATTCATTTACTGACACACCTGACATTGTTCAACCCACTTTGCAACTGCTCTCTTCATTCCTGGCCAATGGTAGAATCTCCTGATGTCTCTGTACATCTTCGTGCTTCCAGGATGAATGCTCAAAAGATATTAATGGGCCGTTTTGAGAATCTCTTCCCGAAGTCCTTCTTCCTTTGGTACTGTGATCTTTCAATTAAGCAACAACGTTCCATCCTCTGCTACATAATAACCACTTGCATTGACTCCATCTTCCCCTTTTAACTAGTCCACGATCTTCTTCAAGTCTTCATCTTCTGTTTGGGCTTGTTGGATACGCTGAACTAGACTAGCTTGATTCACTGTCCGCATTCTTAATGGCTCACTTGACTCTCCTTCCAATGCTGCCAAGGTAACCTTTTTGAATTCTTCAGACAATCTTTCCAAATCTCTTCCTTAGTCGACCACTGCTCTTCGTCGGCTCAATGCGTCTGCGACCACGTTGGCCTTTCCTGGGTGGTACTGAATCTGAACATCGTAGTCTGCGATGAACTACATCTACCTTCTTTGTCGCACGTTGAGATCTGCCTGAGTAAATAGGTACTTAAGGCTTTTGTGATCTGTAAATACCTGAACCTTCTCTCCATATAGGTATGATCTCCATATCTTTAGTGCAAAGACAACCGCCGCCATCTCCAAATCATGTGTAGGGTAGTTCTCCTCATGTTTCTTCAATTGTCTTGAGGCATATGCAATGACTTGTTCTCCTGTATTAACACACACCCCAATCCTACCCATGACGCTTCCGTATAAACATCATAGGTCTTACCCAGCTGTGGTAAGGTAAGGACGGGTGTCGTCGTCAATGATTCCTTAAGCTTGCTGAATGCTTCCTCCGTATGCTCATCCCAAACAAATGTACGTCCTTCTCGGTCAGTCTCGTCAATGGTTTGTAAATGGACAAGAATCCCTTGACGAACCTTCGGTAGTAGCCGGCCAACCCAAGAAAACTTCTAATCTTCGTGCCTGTGGTTGGTCGAGGCCATCCTTCCACTACTGCAATCTTCTCTGGATCTGCTGAAACTCCTTTCTCAGACACTCTATGACCTTCCGTAGATGTTCCCTGTTTTCCTCCTCACTCTCTAAATATATCAGTATGTCGTCGATGAACACAATCACGAACTGGTCGAGGTAGTCATGGAACACTTCGTTCATCAACCTCATGAAGACTTCTGGTGTGTTGGTTAGCCCGAACAGCATTACCACGAACTCGAACTGCCCGTACCGAGTGTTCAATGCTGTCTTCATCACATCTGTCTAAGCTCATGGAATTTGATGATATCCTGAAGCTAAGTCTATCTTTGAGAACCAACTTGCTCCTCTTAGTTGATCCAACTGCTCATCGATCCTGGGTAGGGGGTACTGATCCTTGATCGTGACATTGTTGATCCCTCTGTAGTCGATGCACAATCTCATGCTGCCATCTTTCTTCTTTACAAATAGAACCGGAGCTCCCCAAGGTGAAGAACTCGGTCGTATGAAACCTTTGTCTAGTAAATCCTCCAACTATTTCTTGAACTCTGCTAACTCAGCTGGCGCCATTCGGTAAAAAGTTTTGGCAATAGGTGCTGCACTTGGTTCCAAGTTGATGGTGAACTGATTACTTCGAGGTGGTGGTAATTCCGTCAACGCCTGGATTACATCTTCAAACTCTTCGACCACCGGAATGTATTCTATCTCCATCTCCTTCTCCGAATCTCCTCCAATATAGGTAAGTGACACCAAGTAGACCTCGCCGTCTTCTAATGTCTTCTCTGCTCTCAATGTTGTTACAAATGTCGCTGAAATGCTAGTCCTGATTCCATGATATGCTAACTCTGCTTGCTGGTCGTCTTCAATCCAAACTCTTCCTCTTGCACAGTCCAGCCATGCCCAATTCCTCGATAGCCAGTCCATCCCCAAAATGACTTCATGGTTTTCTAAGGGTATTTCTATTAGGTCGGCTAAAAGGGTTCCATGGTTTAAAACAATAGGGATATTTAACAGGGTTCTCTCGGCTTTTAGGGTTTGGCCTCCAGGGGTTCTCACTGACATATCAACCTCACACACTGAAAAGGTTCCTAAACATCTAGAGGCTACACTCAAGTTTAGAAAACTATGGGTGGCTCCTGAATCAAACAAAACTAGGGCAGGGGTTCCACCAACCAATAATGATCCTAAAAATAAAATCAACACACTAGCATTCGCCTTGAATGCTAACACTACAAACTACAAACTACAAACTACTAATTACTTAACAATAATATAAACACACAAAAGAGAGAGTTAGGACCCAAACAAACCTATCACAGGACCCCTCGACCGTCCTGGAGCAATAGAAAGAGTTCCTTCCCCATCCAGGGCATAAACTCTTCCACCGAGTGCAGGATGCGCGGTCGAGCGTTCATTGGTTGGTCGGGTCAGTTGGGTACGTACAAACGTTCCTCTACCTTGGTCTGGTCGACACACGTTACACTCACTGGCGAAATTACCTTTCTCTTCGCATTTGAAGCATGTTATCGATGCCTTCCAGTCTGCTCTCCCGGTGGTTGAACTAGTACACTCGCTGGAGTAATGTCCCTTTCGACCACACAGATATCACTTCACTTTTGCCCTCGGTTTTCCTTGTCGTTTGACCTGATCTTTTCTTCCCTTCCTCTGGTTGATTCGCAACCTATCATCTCTTGGTTGACTAGACTACGGCTTGAAGTTTGGTCTGACCATAAGCATTGACCCACGTTCTGCTGTTACCATCTCTTCCACATTGACTGCTTTCTCGACCCACTCGAATAAACTTTCAAAGTTGACAGCTTGTAGAAGACTCCCAATCTCTGGCTTGAGATCATGCAAGAATTCACGGACTAACACTGCTTATCTTCATTCCCATAGTAGACGTACCGACTCGGCTTGAGAAATTCTACTTCATATTCCCTTACACTCCTTCATCCTTGCTCCAGTCGAAGAAAAGCTTTCTCCATTCTATCTACGGATCTCCTTCTTGAATGTATCCCAATCCATGTCTACTTTTCCTTGTCTTTGAGAAATAATCTCCCACCTTGACATTGCATCGCCCTCCAAATAGTACACAGCTACATCCTTCTTGAACTCCTCTAGACACTTGGTTGCTAGAAAGTTCTTCTCTACTTGATGTATCCATGCATCTGCTTTGAAAGTGTCTGCTTCTCCTTCGAATCTGATGGTACCCATGCTCTTCATATTAAGAACATACTTCAGGAAGTCTGGTTGTGGTGCTTGGTTTTCCTCCGGACTTGGGGTAACTTTGCTAGTTAAGACTTAGACAAGATGTCATGCGCCATGGAAAAAGTAGGATCCACTGGTTTATTCCCATCTGCTGGGGTAGGTGCAGCTGTTTTTGCTGGTCATGGATTGTTTCTCCGTGATGTAGTTCCTTCAGCATCTCCTTGAGATGAACGTGGTCGATGCGGTCCAACGAATGGTTCTGATTCTGCACGTTGAGTGTTGGCTGGTGATACTGATAACCTCCAAGCTTCTGGGTGTACATTCTCCTTATTGTGTGCCTGTTCTACACCTAATACCTAATACCTAAGTGGAACACACCGGTTTCCTAATGTGGCATAAGCGACTCATTTTGACTCAATAAAACATTGAAAAGTTGAGGCTTATGAGCATGATCAGAAACCATGCTCTGATACCACCATTTGTAACACCCCCGAACTGTCCTAGGCCGGACTAACCCGGAATGACCCGGCGATGTCACAAGTATAGCTCACTGGACCAGATCGAGCAAAGATCAAGAACGAATCAAGACCTTCGACCAATCCGTCCCGGTTTTCTATGTCCTCGAAGACCACAGCCTATGGCTTCTCAACCCATTCCATGGTCGACGAGTTGTGTCGACCAGGACAAGGTCAATATCATTAGCACAACAACATGGAATATAAACATTTATTTTATTAATAGTAGATGGAAAGCGTTTATATAAACAATACAAAATGTTACAAAATATCAGAGTTTGCGCGCATGGCCTAAAGCCAAAAGAAAAGCAAAGAAAATATACATTCAAAATCAAATCCTTGCTTATGCTTATGCCACCAAATCTACACCGGTTGCCTTGCGTTCCGCTGCTCGTAAGCTTTCACCTACTGGTTACATGCATAGTAAAAGAGGGGATGAGTAATCAAAATTACTCAGTGAGTTCCTAAAACAACTAACCCTCCCCAACCCATTCTTAAACAATCAATCAAACAAGCAAACAATCAAGCAATAAACAACAAACCAATGGGATTTAGTCTCCCCACTAAGACCTAATGACAAGAAAGCAATCTAGACTCAATCCTATAATCAACAACAAAAATAAAATAAAAAATACTCGAGTACACCAAAGGATGGGGCCACATGTCACACACCCCCGTAATCCCTACTCACACGGAGCCCTAAGCACTCCATCATGAACACTCTCGACCACAAACACAAGAGTCACATGGTCAAGAAACATCATCACCGGGAATTGGTTTACTCCCAATCTAACCCGGGCCACATCGTCATGCAGCGCTCGCCCATGGGCGCTACCAACTTTACAATTGACAAGCCATTGATGGTAGGTTACTCCACCACTGAAGAATTAGTTTACTCCCAATCTAACTCCAGGGTTCCAAGGACATCAGCAAAGAATTGGTTTACTCCCAATCTAACCCCGAGATGGCCATCTTCCACTAGTCTAGACCAATACATAAATACAACACGCATGAGGGAGCTCCACCTTTAACAACCATGCAATGCTTAATCAAGACCGAGGACACACAATAAAAACAAACAACCTAGTCTAGACGCAACACAATAAACAAACAAACATAAGGGAGCTAGCTCAAACCTCCATGCAACTACTACACGCATCTAGACTATACTACAAACAAACAACTAAGAAAGCAAGCAAAACACTCAAAAAGAGAGAGTATCACTCAATCTCTAGCGGTTCAACAATCAATAATGTCTAGCTAACTAAAAAAATCTAGAAAACACAACAATCAACAATCAAACATGCGTGCTATCAGAATACACTCATTTGAGGCCCTGCACCAAAATGGTAAGACTAGGGTCTTAACTTAAGACCCTCGGTCTTAACCTGCATACCTAAACCCAAGACAAGGTATCCGGGAACCCACCTGGTTTGACCACTACAAGACTACCTAAACACCTCCGAAAAATTCTCCCAAAACACTAAACTAAAGAAACCGAAAACTTTCTAAAAACTTGGTTTGTCTCTCTAAATTCACCTCTCTTTCTCTCTCTATAAAGGTCACTCGCGTTTTGGGATGGCGAAAAGTGAAGGGAGTGGTCTGGTATTTATTGGCAAAATGGGGTGAGGTGGCTTGGACAAGTGGACTTTGTGGATGGAGAGTTTTGGACATGTGTCCCCATAAGTAAACTTAACTTGCAAGCTTCCATCTTCTTGAACTTCCACTAGCTGTCTCTCCAAGTTCTCAAACCCTGGAAGACAAGTTTTCTCCTTCTAGAAACTCGGTTTCTTGGGCGCCAAGTTACCTCTTCGACCAATGAGAATTTGCCATGTGTACGTGCCATGTCATTGCCACCTCATCTTTTGCGGCCAATGAGGGTTTGTCGTGTCATCTTCTTCTTGCTATGTCATCAAATCCTAAAACTATTCTTCAAATGCAAACTTCCATTTCCTTGATTTCCTGGACAGAGCTTCTACTTCTTGGTTCCAAAATCTTCATTCTTCAATTTCTCGGTTTTTACTGATTTTTATCGACCATCGACCAAGTAGTCTCGACCACGACCATTCCTTGGCTCGTCCAACTCATGGTCAAGATCCTAACTTTCTTATTCTTGGTCAGGGCCATTAAAACGTTAGTAAGACTCCAACCATCAATAATCAAACTGCAAACCTTGTCATGGATAGTGCAGCGAGTGTGAAACAGATTCTCTCTCTGCTCATGTTCCTCAGATTTTGGGTGAACATTCAAGGTTCTCCTTGTGACCAGTAGCTCTCCATGGACTGCATAGTCCACAGCATCTTCCTCAGACGCTTCAGCCTTCTCTTCTTCAGATACCAATTCACCACTGTCAAGGAGGATAATGATCTTTTTGTTGGTGCATTCACTGGCATAATGCCCAAAACCCTGGCATTTGTAACACTTCACATCTCTGGATCTTGCACTTGGTCCCTTTCCTTTATCCTCCCATTGATAAAACTTAGATTCCTCTTTTGGTTTCACAAAAACCTTGTCTTCCTTTGCATAAGATGTTCTGGTGGAGTTACCAAAGGTTCCCTTAGGATAAGACTTCCTATTTAGCTGCTGCTCAATAAGAATAGCTTTGTGGAGAAGTTCATAGATGTCCTCATACTCCTGCATTTCCAATTGGTCTTGAATGTCACAGTTGAGACCAGCCTGAAATCGTGCCATAGTTGCATCATAAACATCATCTATTGCCGCTTTGATCTTTTGGATTTCCATCTCCTGGTAATAATCCTCAACACTTCTGCTTCCTTGAGTGAGTCTCCTTAGTTTCTGCTGAACTTCTCTGTTGTAGTGTCCAGGAAGAAATCGCTTCTTCATGATTGTCTTGAGTTCGAACCAAGAATCCACTTGTGGTTCCCCTGTCTTTCTTCTGGTTATAACAATCTGATCCCACCAGTGAAGAGCATAACCATTAAACTCAGTAGCAGCGAGTCTCACTTTCTATGGCTCTGAATAGTTTTGACAATCAAAGACATGCTCTATTCTTTTCTCCCATTCCCTGTAAGCATCAGGATCGTTCTTGCCACTGAAAGCTGGTATCCTAAGCTTGAGATTGCCAAGACTATCATCAGGTCTGTCTTTGGGTGCTCTGTGAGTATTAGTTATGGTTGGTGAAGCGGCTCTTACTGATATAGAGTCATCAGTACTTCTTCCAAAAAAGGAGTCAAGGTTCTCAGTCTCTCCTGTTGCAATCCTTTTGCCTCTCCTCTTGCTCCTAGCGTCCTTTCTAATTTGAGAAGTATGACCATAAAAATTATCAGTCTTTTCCTTTAGAAAGAAGTTAGTGGCTTTCATTCTCTTCATTATCTCAGACATCAGTGCTTCCATCAGACATGGCTTCCTGTTTAGTGTTGATCTGAGTTAATAAAGAGAGGAGGATTAAGAGTCTTAGGCTGAGGAATGAAATCAAGAGGAAGATGGTGCAAAGTTAGGGTGAGTGTACGGATGGTCCGGACCGTACGGACTGTACGGCCGACCGTATGGACCACTCGACCCAAATCACTTTAAACTCGACCAAAACATATTTTGGTCTTGTGCAAAAATAGGGCAAAGTTGTACGGATGGTCTATGTCCGTAAAACTCTTTTTCCGTACAACAATGGTGGAACTTGGGTCACAAGAAAGAAGGGAAGCTAAGGTAAATGGGTGTTGGGTAAAAGAGAAGGTTAACCTTGGTGGTTACTCGGTAAAGAAGTGGCTCGTGGATAAGGAGATAAGCTTGACCAAGAAAGCATGTCCCGAGTGTTAGAATTGTGAAAATATGAGGAGAATAGTTGAGTTTAGGTGAGATTTGGGTGAAGAACAATGAAGAACTGAGTAAGAACAAGAGAATTAGTTTCAGGACAGTTTAGAGAGAGAGAGGAGAGAGAGTGATGAATTTGGAGATTAAGAGAGAGAGAGAAGGGAGATAATTCTCCTTTCCTCTCCTACCAAGGCAAGTTAGGTCAAGTTAGATAGCTTGTAGAGCAAGACTGTGCAGACTGACTTCCACCTCAAGTATCCAGAGAATTTCTTCTCTTTGTCTCTTTTATTTCTCTTTGGTTCTTCATCTCAATACTGCCCCTCAAGCTTGAACATAGGTACTGGTCAAGCTTAGAAACATTAAGAACTTCTCTCATTAAAACCTTAGTGTGCCAAACCCAGTTGGACAACAAAAAAAAACTAAGGAAAAGAGTAAAAGCCTTCATGTTAGGAGAGTCAGTGAGAAGTGAGGTCTATGAGTCCCAACTTAGAGTGGACGAACTCACAGACTTTGGTGCTTGCTGCCTTTGTGAAGATATCAGCTAGCTGATCTTCACTTCTTGTGTAACAAGGTAAGATGATTTGCTTCTCCACAACTTGTCTAACCTTGTGGCAGTCTACTTCAATGCGTTTGGTCCTTTCATGGAAGACTGAGTTGCTGGCAATGTGAATAGCAGCTTGATTGTCACAATGCATTGTGATTGGTGATGTAGTCTCAATCCCAAAGTCCCCAAGCAATCCCTTGATCCATATCAACTCATTGGTGAGCTTCCTCCTAGCTCTATACTTTGCCTCAGCACTAGAACATGATACAACCTTCTGCTTCTTGCTCTTCCAAGTCACCAAGTTGCCTCCAATAAATGTGCAATAACCAGTATTTGATATCCTATCAACCCTATATCCTGCCCAGTCAACATCACAATATCCTACAATTTACGTGCTTCCATTGCACCCTATCCATAAACTTGAACAAGAGCCTCCCTTAAGTATCTCATTATCCTCTCAACCATGTTCCAGTCGTGTAATTTAGGTGCCTGCATGTGTTGACTGACTTGGTTCACAGCAAAGCAAATGTCTGGTCTAGTGATGGTCAGATAGATGAGTGTCCAACCATCCTTCTATACTTATTGACATCATCAACTGGAGTGTTTTCTAACTCTCCCTCTCACAGCACTTTGTAGCCATATTAAAGATGAGTTTTGGCTGGTCTTCCTCCAAGTTTATTGCCTCAGTTAAAAGATCAAGTGTGTGCTTTCTTTGAGATAAGAAGAGCCCCTCTTTAGAGCGGCATACTTCAATCCCAAGGAAGTACTTGAGTTCACCTAAATTCTTAATGTCAAATACAGATTTGAGGAATACCTTGGTTTCTTGGATGCCCTCTTTCTCACTGCCTATGATGATTATATCATCCACATAAATCAAGATGACCACAATGCCTCTTGGACCAGGAAGAATGAATAGGGTGTGATCAGCTTCTGATTTCCTGAAGCCTCTTCCATTTAATGTAGTACTCTGATTGTGATACCAATCTCTTGGTGATTGCTTCAGTCCATAGATTGCCTTCTTGAGTCTTAGAACATTTCCAGGCTTGACCAAGTGCTCTAGACCAGGAGGAGGGTGCATGTAGACCTCATCTTCTAGCTCTCCTTGAAGGAAGGCATTCTTGACATCAACCTGCCATAATTCCCACTCCAAATTTGTTGCAAGTGATAGAATGATTCGGATTGTATGTAGCTTGGCTACTGGTGCAAATGTATCAACATAATCCTCTCCATATGTACGAGTGAAGCCTCTTGAAACCAGTCTTGTTTTGTGCCTCTCCACCTTGCCATTTGGTAGGAACTTGATAGTGAACACCCACTTGCTTGACACAACTTTCTTTCCCTTTGGGAGTTCACTTTCATACCAAGTATCATTGATGATCATGGCATTTATATCATCTCCAACTGAGTTTCTCCACTCCTCAAGATCCATTGCTTCTGCATATGATCTTGGTACATACGCTTCATCTAAACCAACAATAAAAGCTTGATGCTCATATGGGATTTGAGCAAAGGAGCATACTGCTGAAGTTGGATGAGCTACTGATTGACTGTTGAAGTAGACTCTTGTGTTCACCCAGTTAGAAGGATCTTTCGTTATCCTTGTACTTCTTCTCAAACTTTGAACCTCCTGAGCTTCTTCCTCTTGCTTCTCTTCTCCCTCATGAACTTGAGCAGTCTCCTGATCTTGTGCACTCTCCTGATCATGAGCATCTGAACTTTGTTGTTGTTCTGTTTCTTGTTCATTTCCCCCTTCAGGATCAGGATGAGTGTCTTCATCAGCCTCTTGTTCATTCTCTTGAGTAGGAGCAGCTTCTCTGGCCTCCTATTCCTTTGATAAACTGATTCCAAGATTTTCCAAAATCATCCTTATGTTATTAGCCTTATCTGAAGCTTGAGACAGATCTTTGAGCTCATCCCATTTCTTCTCAGCAAAGAACCATTTTCCTTCAATAAACTTCACATCTCTGGATAAAAGTACTCTTCTTGTTTCTGGATTGTAGACCTTGTATCCTTTCTGTGTAGAGGAGTATCCTTTGCTTCTAGTTTGTTCCTTTGCTTTCCTGGTATAAAAACAAAGCAGACACATCCAAACACTCTGAAGTGATGAATGAATGGTCTGGTTTTGTTTAGCACTTCATAAGGAGAGATGTCTGATACGGCCTTGGTTAGGAGTTTTGCTCCTGGATCACTTGAAGGGATCGATGATGGTTTGTCCTAGGCTACTAGCCCTCTGATTTGGACGATGAACTTGGCTTCAAGCTTTGGATCGGCTTAAAGTTGCTATGGCTTCCCACAAACCGAGTTGATCTCGTTGTGTTTGAAGTGCTTCACGTTGGAAATCTCTTTCCCCTAGGTGAGGCTCAATGCTCAGGCTCTGAACAAAGAAGATAGGAACTTGAGGCGATTTGTGGCTAAAAATCTTTTATTGAAAGAAGAGTTGTGTTTTGCTTTCAGCCGGCTACAAGCTTAAATAGAAATCCTAAGCTACGAAAACCCTAAGATCTTATCCTAATCCTACTTGCAGTTGGTTTACAAAATCAAATTTTATCCTAATCCTACTTGCAGTTGGTTTACAAAATCGAATCAAAACAAAGAAATCCTAGATTACATGGGATTTGTTGTAGATCACACAGGATCTTCTTCTACGGATAAGAGAGTGATCCAATCTGCTTCCTCCCCTTCTAGATTCTTGATTATCTCCTCCTTGGCTAGCACGAGCTGGATCATGTTCCTCAAAGCTTCTCTTTGGGCTTTAGTCTTTGATCTTGTTGTTGGCCCATCAGAGAAGACTAGTGGATCAGGTGTTGGGTCGTTTGCTAAGTCATTGGACTCTGCTTGAGCCGAATGTCCCTCCTCTTGTCCATCTTCTATTTCAGTCCAGCCCACGAGGCCCATCTCCTTCCTTAGCCATACTTTGTAGATGGAAATGCTCCCATTTGTTCAGAATCTCGTCCAAGTCATCCTCTTTTGAGCTCAGCCCTCCCTTGGCCGAATCAGTAGCGCCTATCTCTCCATCAACTAGCTCATCCTTTGATGGTGGTGCAGTGCTTTCCGGATCAAAAACGTCCTTGGCTGCATCATTCGTTCCTCCTCAAGTCAGACACATTGAATGTTGAGCTAATAGAATACTTACCTTGGAGGTCAAGTTGGTAAGCATTGTTGTTAAGCCTCTTTAGAACTTCGAATGGTCCATCCTTCCTTGGCGTTAGTTTAGATTTCCTTTCAGCTGGAAACCTTTCTTTCCTTAAATGAATCCAAACCATATCTCCTGGTTCAAAGATCACCTCACGCCTGCCCTTGTTGGCCTTTCTAACATACACTTTGGTTCTCTCCTCAATGTTTCTTCTCACGTGCTCATGCAAAGTCTTAACAAACTCGGCCTTTGTGGTGCCATCAAGGTTAGATTGCTCTTTTAAAGCCATAAACAACCATGAAAGGGGACTGCTTTGTTGCCAAGTGCATTGACCTATTGTAAGCAAATTCAACATGAGGCAAGCAGTCCTCCCAAGTGCTTCTGTTCTTTTTGATTGTAGCATGCAAAAGAGTGGACAAACTTCTGTTAACTACCTTAGTCTGCCCATCAGTTTGGGGATGACAAGTAGTGGAAAACAATAGCTTAGTCCCTAGTTTACTCCACAATGTCTTCCATAAATGGCTAAGGAACTTAGAATATCTATCAGAAACTATTGTCCTAGGCATGCCATGCAACCTAACAACATCCCTAAAGAAGAGATCAGCTATCAAGGATGCATCATCAGTCTTATGGCATGGAATGAAGTGAGCCATTTTGGAAAACCTATCTACCAGCACAAAGATACTATCTCGTCCTTTCCTGGTCCTAGGCAATCCTAAGACAAAGTCCATAGAGACATCTATCCACGGATGGTTTGGTATGGGAAGTGGGGTATACAAACCTGTAGGCTAGACTGTGGAGTTAGCCTGTTTGCACACGACACACCTGGAACAAATCTTTTCCAAGTCCTTCTTCATGTTTGGCCAATGGAAGTGTTCCTGTAGTGTGCTTAGTGTCTTAGCCATACCAAAATGTCCCATTAAGCCACCTCCATTAGCTTCCCTGACATACATCTCTCTCAAATATGAACAAGGAACACACAAGCGGTTATCAAAGAATAAGAATCCTTTAACTTGATAGAACTTACCACTAGCATGTTTCTCAGTCTCTTTGTATTTCACTTGAAAGTCAGGGTCATTTTTATAACAAGACTTCAAGTGTTCAAACCCCAATAGCTTAGTTTCCAGAGAAAAAAGTAAAGCATACCTTCTGGAGAGTGCATCAGCAACCACATTCTCCTTACCTTGCTTGAATTGGATGACATAGGGGAAGGTCTCAATGAATTCAACCCACCTTGCATGTCGTTTGTTCAGCTTTTGTTGTCCCTTTAGAGGTCTAAGGGACTGGTGATCAGTATGGATCACAAACTCCTTTGGCCAAAGGTAATGCTACCAAATTTGGAGTGCTCTTACCAATGCAAAGTTCAAGGTTGCTCCCCCAAATTTCTCACTGAAATTGGCAATGGGCCTTTTATCCTGCATCAAAACAGCTCCAACTCCCACTCCAAATGCATCACATTCGATCTCAAATGTTTTAAGGAAGCCAGGAATCATCAACAATGGAGAATTAGACAACTTACCTTTAAGCACCTGGAATGCTTGTTCTTGCTCCGGCCCCCATGTGAATCCCACACTCTTTTTGATTACCTCATTCGAGGGGGCAGCTATAGAGCTGAAATCCTTCACAAATCGTTGGTAGAAACCAGCAAGCCTATGAAAGCTTCTGACCTCTCCAATGGTTTTAGGGTTGGCCAGTCTCGAATGGCCTTGTCCTTATCTTCACCAAGCTGTTCACCTTGTGCGGAAATAACAAAGCCTAAGAAGACAATGCTATCCGTTGCAAATGAACACTTTTTGTGGTTAGCAAAAAATCACTTTTTGTGGTTAGCAAAAAATGTTTCCTTCCTAAGTACTTCTAGAACCTTTCTCAAGTGTTCTAATGTTTTGTTATGGTCTTGCTATACACTAATATGTCATCAAAGTACACGACCAAAAATCTTCCTATGTACGCCCTAAGAACATGGTTCATCAACCTCCTAAACGTACTAGGAGCATTGGTTAAGCCAAAAGGCATTACCAGCCACTCATACAATCCTAGTTTTGCTTTAAAGGCAGCTTTCCACTCATCTCCCTCTTTCATCCTAATCTGATGGTACTCATTTTTCAAATCTATCTTAGAGAACACACACGAATCATGTAACTCATCAAGCATGTCATCTAATCATGGGATAGGATGCCTATACTTAATGGTGATGTTTTCGATTGCCCTACAATCTACACACATCCTCCAACTACCATCCTTTTTGGGTACTAGTAGGACAGGGACAGCACCAGTGCTCATACTCTCTCGAGTATGTCCCTTTTCTAAGAGCTAATTTACCTGATTCTGAAGTTCCTTGGTCCCTACAGGATTGGTCCTGTAAGCTGGTCAATTGGGAAGTGTGGCTCCTGGCATGAAATCAATCTGATGCTCAATCCCCCTGATAGGTGACAAACCTATGGGATTATCCTCAGGGAACACATCTTGGAACTCCTTCAAAAGTAACTCAATAGCTTTCGAAATAACCAGATCAAGGTTAGTGGAAGAAGCCAATAGCTCCTTGTAGATCACTAGGATCATTGCTTGTTGATCAAACAAAGCTTTCTTAAGGTCACTTGATGTAGCCATAAGGACAAGAGAGTTCTTTACCTGAGTTTTGGTACGGTCCTCCTCTCTCCTTTTCTTGAGTTGAATCTGGTCTTGGTGTACGTCGGTTGGAGATAGAGGTACCAAAGTGATCTGCATCTCTCCATGTGTAAAGGAGTGTCGATTGGTAAAGCCATCATGGACGGCTCTGTTGTCAAATTGCCATGGTCGTCCTAGCAGGATGTGACTAGCATCCATGGGTAGCACATCACACACAACCTCATCTTGGTATTTCCCAATAGTAATTGGTACTTTGACTTGCTTCAGGACTCGCATGTCTCCATCCTCATTAAGCTATTGGAGAGTGTATGGCTTTGGGTGGTCTTCGACCTTGAGGTTCAGTTTCTTGACTAAGGTCTCACTTGCCACATTCGTGCAACTCCCTCCATCAATGATGAGGCTGCACACTCGGTTATGAACCAGGCAACGTGTGTGGAACAAGTTTTCCCTTTGGTCTTGGTCCACTGCCTTAGGTTGAGCTTGTAAAGCATGCCTTGTGACCAAGATCTCCACTTGAGCTGGATACTCCACTGATTCATCCTCTTCTGATTCCTCTTCATCTTTCTCGTCCTCAGAGACAACATCTCCATTGTCTAGGATGATCATGACATTCTTGCTAGTACACTCATTACATAGTGTCCATAGCCTTGACACTTGAAGCATTTGACATTCCTGGACCGAGTAGGTGTTGCTGGTCCTTTCCCTTTGTCAAGTTGAGATGCTCCAGGTTGTTGTGTATTTTCCTTTGGTCTAGGAAACTTGTCATCCTTGGAGTAAGATGGCTTGGTTTGAGAACCATATTGATTTTGAGTGTAGCTTTTTCTCTTAAGTTGTTTCCTTCATCAAAATGGTTTTGTGTAGCAACTCATCTATGTGAGCATACTCTTGCATCTCCAACCGGTCTTGTAGTTCTCTGTTTAGACCTCCTTGAAAGCGTGCCATGGTATCTTCCATGTCCTCATCAATCTATGCTTTCATCATGAAGGTCTCCATCTCTTGGTAGTATTCATCTACCCCTTTGGTTCCTTGGGTTAGCCTCCTAAGTTTTTGATGAAGATCTCTCCCATAGTGACTTGGTACGAATCTCCTTCTCATGATTGTCTTCATCTCAAACCAGGAAGTGATTTGTGGCTCTCCATTGCGCCTTCGGTTTGAAGCCATCTGCTCCCACCAATTGATAGCATAGCCACAAAATTCAGTGGCTGCCAAGCGAACCTTGTTCTCCTCCGTGTAGTGTTGACAGTTGAACACTAGCTCCAGCTTCTTTTC
Organism: Moricandia arvensis; assembly: GCA_905132765.1. Classification (NCBI taxonomy): domain Eukaryota; kingdom Viridiplantae; phylum Streptophyta; class Magnoliopsida; order Brassicales; family Brassicaceae; genus Moricandia; species Moricandia arvensis. The sequence continues at coordinate 31,300 of CAJHQP010000789.1, read as the reverse complement.
CCATTCCAGGTAAGCATCAGGATCATTCTTTCCATGGAAAAGTGGAATCCGGAGTTTGAGGCTTCCTAGGTTGTCCTCAGCTTGAGGCCTTCGGTTATGAGGTCGGTTCTGTCGGCCAGCATGTGATCCAGCATCACTACCATCCGAGTACTCAACTTGTTCGACCTCCTCATCAATCCGTGGCCCTCTTCTGGCCCGGATGGGCACTCTAGCTGCAACTCCTACTGCTCCTTCAGCCTTACCTGCATTCACATTAACTTCAGGTTGGGGTAAGATGTTAGCATATATTTATTCAGCATGTCCTCAGATGTTTCTAGTTATACTAGCAATAACAGCTTCCAGCTGAAGCTGATTTAGGTTAACCGTGAGAATGGCTGGTAGATCTCCAGCTTCCTAATCCCTTTCTTCCGCCATGGTAACCTGAAATGATTAGCTAACAAGACAAGTTAAAGATCTGTCTCTCACTCAGTTTGAAAAGCCTCAAACGTCTTGAATCGCCTTGCAAGTTCAGTTAAGAGAAAAGTGTCAATCACCTAAGATCTAGAAACCAAGCCCTAACGTGAAGAAGAAGATAGACAGATTGCAAGATTTTCTTTGTCAAACCGCTTTAACCACCTAGCTTGGATTTCTCCTCAGCTTTGTTTTCTTTTTGCTTTGTTTGCTTTTGATTTGGATCGAATCATCTCTTCTTTTTTTTGAATTTATGGTTGGCTTGGTTTGACTTTACACAAGATAGATAGAAAAGAGTAGTGTTTGATTAATGAATGAATGAAACAAGAACAATCGATACCCAAACCTTCAAGTGGCTCTGATACCACTTGATACAGCCTTGGTTAGGCGTTTTGCTCCTGGATCACTTGAAGGGATGGATGATGGTTTGTCCAAGGCTACTAGCTCTCTGATTTGGACGATGAACTTGGCTTCAAGTTTTGGATCAGCTTAAAGTTGATATGGCTTCCCCAAACCGAGTTGATCTCGTTGTGTTTGAAGTGCTTCACGTTGGAAATCTTTTCCCTTAGGTGAGGCTCAATGCTCAGGCTCTGAACAAAGAAGATAGGAACTTGAGACGATTTGATGCTAAAAAGCTTTTATTGAAAGAAGAGTTGTGTGTTGCTTTCAGCCGGCTACAAGCTTAAATAGAAATCCTAAGCTACGAAAACCCTAAGATCTTATCCTAATCCTACTTGCAGTTGGTTTACAAAATCGAATCTTATTCTAATCCTACTTGCAGTTGTTTTAGAAAATCGAATCAAAACAAAGAAATCCTAGATTACATGGGATTTGTTGTAGATCACACAAGATCTTATTCTACGGATAAGAGAGTGATCCAATCTGCTTCCTCCTCTTCTAGATTCTTGATTATCTCCTTCTTGGCTAGCATGAGTTGTATCATGGTCCTCAAAGCTTCTCTTTGGGTTTAGTCTTTGATCTGGTTGTTGGCCCATTAGAGAAGACTAGTGGATCAGGTGTTGGGTCGTTTGCTTAGTCACTGGAATCTGCTTGGGCCGAATGTCCCTTCTATTTGTTAGAAAATGAAGAACACCGTGAAGAACAAGAGAGAGAGTGAAGAAACTTGAGAGAGAAAGAGGAGAGAGAGTGATTCGAGAATGAGAGAAAAGAAGGAGTATTTTCCTTGTCTATTCCAGTTTCTAGAGATACAATATTTAAAGACATACAAGAGCAGATGAAGACAAGAAGAATAAGAGTTTAATAATGTTGCTTGGTCGAGATAGTGGAGCCTGAAAGTGATAGGACCTAAAAAGCTCCTCCTCCCCTAAGTAGAACATGTGATCTGATCTATTTTTGAATTTGAATCCCACTTGCTTCCAGAAGTCTCCAACATCTCTCTTGACCAACTGACACTCTTCTTGTCGAGTTTAAACCGTTTCCTTGCCTTCCAACCCAAGTTAGGTCACTTGCTTGCTTGGAAGTTAAGTCTTGTACGGAATGACTTGTATACCAAGTCTGTACGGACCAAACTAGGTCAACTCGCCCAAATGCAACTCTTCTCTTTGTCTCCATCTTTTATTCATGTCTTCATGTCAATACTATAGTCCATCTTCTATTTCACTCCGGCCCACCTTGCTTTTCATAGGCCCATCTCCTTCCTTAGCCATACTTTATCGATGGAAATGCTACCATTTGTTCAGAATCTCCTCCAAGTCATCCTCCTTTGAGCTCAGCCTCTCCTTGGCCGAATCAGTAGCGCCTATCTCTCCATCGCCTAGCTCATCCTCTAATGTTGGTGCATTGCTTCCCGGATCAGACATGTCCTTGGCTGCATCAATGTCCTTCAACACCTTGGTAGGAATCCGGTTGATCATATAGCATGATGTCACCACAACATCACTCCAAAATCTCTTAGGGACATTTGCATGGAACATCATTGATCTAGCCACCTCCATCAGATGCCTATTCTTTCTTTCAGCCACTCCTTTTTCCTTAGGAGTATAAGGACAACTTTTTTGGTGAACTATGTTATGTTTTGCCAGATTATTCTTGAAAGCATGGCTTGTATACTATCCTCCATTGTCTGACCTCAGTACCTTCACATTAGCTTTAAAATGGTTAGTGACATAGGATTGAAAGTTCATAAAAGCATCTAACACACGATCCTTAGAAGGCAGCAAGGTTAACTAAGTATACTTCGATTTCTCATCTATAAAAGTAACAAAATACTTATGGTTATCCCTTGACATGCAAGGAGAGGTCCAAACATCAGAGTGAACTAAGTCAAAGCATTTCTCATAAATGGTTTCTGATGTTGGAATCACAGATTTGCAATGCTTTCCTAAGATGCATTCTTCACATTCTAAGTGGTTAAATGACATATCAGGCATTATAATCTCCAATGCACGAGTGTGAGGATGGCCTAATCTAGCATGCCAAGTGGTGTTATCACGCACAGATGAGTTACTAATCATGCATAAATGAGAAGGAGTAGAGAGTTTAGAAGGCTTAGTCTTTTGGAGATGGTATAAACCACCCTGTTTAATTCCTTCACCATTCACCTTCCCTGTCTTAAGGTCCTGAAACTCAACATCATTAGGCCTAACATCATTAGGTCTAACCACCTGACAATTCATGTCAACCGTGGCCTTTTTTACAGAGAGAAGGTTAGAAGCAAAACTAGGCATATAGAAGGCAGTGGATTCTCTATCAAATAACTTAAGGTTCCATATTCCTTCTATCTTCACCTTATCTCCATCGGCTATTATTACATTCCCTAAGGCACGCCTAACATAACTAATAAGAATCCTATCACTAATCATATGATGGCTAGCTCCTTAATCGATTATGATTGGCTTAGAGATAAGGAAATGTGTACCAGAATTTCTAGAGGAGATAATGGCTTTGGCTGATTTGATCAGTGGCTCTATTTCACTCATCTTGATGGGACCATCATTGAGCACTGCCTTTTTCCAATCTTTTCCTCCATTAGATTCACTCATGACAGAATAATACATAGATTTTCCTTCCAAGAATTCTTGCTCAACTTCCTTTTGCTTCTTGCTCAACTTCCAAGATTACTGAGCTTGGTTCCTTTATGGGCTAGCTTCAGCTTGCTTATATTGCCTCCATATACCAGCCACCTCCTCTCCTTCTTATGCATATACTTTCTATGAAGAACCATTCCCTTCTCTTCCTTGAAAAGTTTGTGAGCTCCATGTTCTCTCTGGACCAGAGACCACACCCCCTCTAGGTTTGGAAGGTTGGATTCTCTTAGGATATGCTTTATAAGCTGGTTGTAAGATGGATTGAGATTCAGGAGAAGATTGAAAACCTTGTCTTGTTCATATCTTTGCCTTATGACCTCTGGATCTAAGGAGAAAGGTCTAAGCATATCCAGCTCTTCCCATAAGCTTCTGAACACGCCAACATATTGATTGAACTCCACTTCATCCTGGGTCAGATTGTTGATAATCCTCTTGACTTCAAACACACGGCTCAGGTTGGAGAGATTACCATAAACAGTTTGCAGACTCTCCGATAGATCGTTGGCAATTTCACAGTGTGAGTAAGCCTCCAAAATTGATTCCGAGAGAGAGTTGTGGATGATCTCAAGTGCTTGTTGGTCAACTCTCACCCACTTGTCTTCATCCTTCAGACTAATTTCCTGACCATCCTCTTGATTCATCCTCTTTAAAGCTTCAGCCTTCATGATATGGCTGTCTCAGAGTCCATGACTTCCCAAGGTAACTCTGGCCACTCTTGACCATAGTAAGTAGTTAGTACCCTAAAGGGTTACTGGAATCAAGTTTCTCCTTTCTATTTCCATGGTTGGATTTCTTTTATCCACTGGATAATAGAATGAAGAACACATAAAATATAAGATGAAAAACATAGTAGATTTGCGGAATAGAATGATTGAGGAGCTTAAAGCTCTGATACCATGTTAGAATTGTGAAAATATGAGGAGAATAGTTGAGTTTAGGTGCGATTTGGGTGAAGAACAATGAAGAACATAGTAAGAACAAGAGAATTAGTTTCTGGACAATTTAGAGAGAGAGAGAGGAGAGAGATGTTGGAATGAAGAAGGAAAAACCAGAAGGAAGGAGTTAGTTCATGATCTAAGACAACTGCATCAAGAGGAGTTGATTTACGTCTTTCTGCACAAATGGTCTTATACTCGAGCAGGAGTGTTGTGCAAGGCAAGTAAGGAGTTGGGAAACCTAATAATGACCTAAGGAAACTCCAGGAAACTAAGTTTGGATGCAAGGATTTGGTTCTGGTCAAAATTGGACAAGTAGAAGTCACATGTGAGCTTTAGAGAAGCACCTGACCTGTCACATTCAACCTAAGAAGACTGAGCCTCTCTCTCCTGTCACTTTCACTCCCTCTGGTCGAGCCTCACCTTGGCTCTATTCTCCTTGTCTTCATCAGAAACACTACAATATTATTTGTTTAGTAAAACACAGTTTTAGTATTTGTTTAATGTGTTTGTTTGCCCATTTAAAGGCATATTGCTTCTGTTTGTAAACTAAGTTGAATGAATAATTCTTCTTCATTATTCTCTGGTTCTCTTCATATTCTCTCTATTCTCTTGTTACCCACAAGCCTAGACTCAGCTCCCATACTCTCTATACTCTCAAACTCTCTTAATCTCACTTGAAACTCATCAGTTTCTTCATAACTCTCCACTGCCATTCTCTCACTCTCTCTGGTTCCTCCTGAACCAGTAGCTTATTCTCACTTCATCATCACCATTTAATCTCTATTCTCACATGGTATCAGAGCCTAAAACCTCCTGAAAACCTTTTCTTACTTCGCAAAATTTCTGTTAAAATATATGTCAAAATTGTCTTGGGTACAACTCTTTAACCACTGGTCCAAAGGTCTTCCAGGAGGGAAGAACCTCGCCAGTACCTATGACAAAAGTGTATTCTGGTGTCTGAAACTCAAGGAAGCCTCATCTCAGCTCAACTAGCTTCATCAAAGTTTCAGTTTCCAGTTTTGTCTCTTGAAAAAAACAGTGGGTACATTCTCTTGTCCACTGGTCCAAAATCTCCAAGATGGTGAATACAACTGAAATGACAACTCCTGAGACTTCTAGGGGTCCAAAGAAGAAATCAAACCACCTTCTCTGGTCCAAAATACTGAAGAAAGTCCATGGGAGAAACCATTCTTGGAGCAAGGTCATTGAAAAAGCTTCAAAGCTAGGTAGTTCAAACTATTCTCTAGCCAACAAATCTGAAGCTCACTCTTTGATACTCATGACCCACGACCAGAAAGAGGACATGAGGGGTTTGAAGAGCCTCCTTGACCAGAAGGAGATAATCATCGAGAAGAGGTGTTGGACATTCAATCCACACCTCAAACAACTTCAGTCTCACTAAGCTCCCATGGGCTGGAGGTTCAAGAAACCAGCTCAGGTTCTTGATAAGTTGTGCCTCCTTCAATAAAGAGCAAGTTGGCCATGTGTTCAGAGCCTACAGAAGTACATTCCTGACCATGGAGAGACTGCCCACTACCCAACAACACTTTTGACATTGATTGTGTTCATTAACTCCCAAGATGGTAGTGAGAAAGATTGGTACTGTGGAGAAATTTTTCAAGATGTCTTACCTGAAGCCAAGAGGGTGAACAGGAGGTTCCTCAAGAGAGAAAGGCCACGATTCAAGCCAAGAGGGCTGTGTTTTCAAGGTGTTGGCTGTCATTGGCTCTGAACTTCAAGCTTGGCCATATACTCTCATTCTCTAGCCAAGCTTGAGGAGGGGTGTTAATGAGAAGCCAATGATCCATTGTTGAAGCTGAAGCAAAGGAAACAAAGGAGTTGACCAGGGATATACTTGGCTGAGCAAGGAGAAGGCAATTCACAGAGAATATGGCAGCTAACTCTTTGCAAAGTCCCCCTATCAAGTCAGTTCTACAAATCACTTTGCAAGGCCATTATGAAGAAGGATGAGGTGAGGGATTCAAGTGCAAGCCAGCAGGGCAGACACTCCTCATTATCATCCCAAAGATATTTTGGCTTGATCTCAACCCATGAAGAAGGCAAGAAGTCAGAAACAAGGGGGAGACAACCTGTGAAATAAGAAGAAGGTTCAAATGGAACCAGTTGAGTGTGAAGCAGGAAAGGAGTGGCGCCCTTCCTGGCCAATAAAGTTGTCTAGACCTGGGATTGATTGCTTGCACTCATTTTCCCTATACTTAGGTTTTTAATGAGGCAAGGAATCTCAGTTCCAGGCTTGGCCAAGGATTCCTATGGTCAAGCTTGAGGGGGAGTGTTGGAATGAAGAAGGAAAAACCAGAAGGAAGGAGTTAGTTCATGATCTAAGACAACTGCATCAAGAGGAGTTGATTTACGTCTTTCTGCACAAATGGTCTTATACTCGAGCAGGAGTGTTGTGCAAGGCAAGTAAGGAGTTGGGAAACCTAATAATGACCTAAGGAAACTCCAGGAAACTAAGTTTGGATGCAAGGATTTGGTTCTGGTTCAAATTGGACAAGTAGAAGTCACATGTGAGCTTTGGAGAAGCACCTGACCTGTTACTTTCAACCTAAGAAGACTAAGCCTCTATCTCCTGTCACTTTCACTCCCTCTGGTCGAGCCTCACCTTGTCTGTATCCTCCTTGTCTTCATCAGAAACACTACAATATTATTTGTTTAGTAAAACACAGTTTTAGTGTTTGTTTAATGTGTTTGTTTGCCTATTTAAAGGCATATTGCTTCTGTTTGTAAACTAAGTTGAATGAATAATTCTTCTTCATTATTCTCTGGTTACTTCATATTCTCTCTATTCTCTTGTTACCCACAAGCCTAGACTCAGCTCCCATACTCTCTATACTCTCAAACTCTCTTAATCTCACTTGAAACTCATCACTTTCTTCATAACTCTCCATTGCTATTCTCTCACTCTCTCTGGTTCCTCCTGAACCAGTAGCTTATTCTCACTTCATCATCACCATTTAATCTCTATTCTCACAAGAGAGTGACAAATTTGGAGATTAAGAGAGAGAAGGGAGATTATTCTCCTTTCCTTTCCTCATAAGGCAAGTTAGGTCAAGTTAGATAGCTTGTAGAGCAAGACTGTACAAACTAACGTCCACCTCAAGTATCCAGAGCATTTCTTCTCTTTGTCTCTCTTATTTCTCTTTGGTTCTTCATCTCAATATCGAGCTGGAAAGAAGAAGGCATCTGGTCAAGATGGCAAACACATTAAGCAACCACAGCCATAAGTTCAAACCAGGCGCCCCACTCCCCTTTGACTGTCGACGTCTCCACTCTTGTTACCATAACCTTTGAATCCGTTGTGAAGCATTCATCCTCTCTATATAAGTGTAACTCCTCTCAGATTAATAAATAAGAAACATATTCGAGTCTCTAGTTCTCTCTTATATATTGTTCATCATTAACATCAAGTATACTCTCCCTAATCTCTAAATCTCTTCCATTTCTCTCTCGGATTCTTCTATTTCACTCATGTTCTCTAAAAATCTTATGGTATCAGAGCCAGGTTGCTCATCTCCTGGTATTTAGATCTGTTATTCTTCAGCTTCATTTCGAGTTCAAAGGTCCAACCTTTCTGGGTTCTTTAAGGTCGATTAGAAGATGGAAGAAAGTAAGGTGATGATAATTGTTCCGGTTACTCTTATAGGTGGTGGGAACTACCTGTTGTGGTCTCGGTTAGTGAAGACCGCAGTTGGGAGAAAGGGTTTGTGGAGTCACATCTCGGATGGAGCTCCAAAACCAGTTTCTAGTGAAGAAGGAGGCGCAAGAGAGCTTGCTATTGCTGATCAACAAAAGTGTAACCAAGATGACATGACGGTTCTAACCACGATCTAAGGGTCTCTGGATCCACCCATACTGGAGGCATACAACTACTGTAAGACACCAAAGGATCTATGGGAGACTCTCCAGAAGGTCTATGGTAATACATCTAATCTAACACGGGTATTTGAACTCAAGAGAGCTATCGATACTCTTGCTCAAGAGAGCTATCGATACTGTGTCAGTTGGTCCGAACTGTTGAACAGAGGTTATAAAATGATAGAGGAAGACTGATGAAGAGAAGAGGAAATGGTTTGGAGCTGTTCGAACATGTCCGTACAACTAGGCCGTACACTTGGGCAAGCCGGATTACCTTGGTAGGAAAGTGCCCTGGGTAAGAGTAACTCGACCAAGAGTTACTCTTACTAGTTACCAAGCGGATCAAGCTTGACTGAGTGGATAAGGCGCGCGTTTGGACAGGCTGGCTCATGGCTAGAAGAGCATCTGGTCAAGATGCCAAAGGAATTTCGTGTGTGAAGCTTTCCATCCACAAGAATTCAAACGGGACGCTCCTAGACCATTGACTCCACACTATCCAGAACCTTATCATGTATCCGTTGGAGAGCTTAATCCTTCCTCTATATATTTGTAACTCTTGTTCATCAATAATACATCGAAAACTTCAGTCTCTCTCTAGTCTCTCTCAATGGTTCTTAGTCTCTTATGTCGAGTCTACTCTTTTCTAGTCTAAACATCTACCTTAGTCTCTCATTTCTACTCTCTACACCCAGATTCTCTCAAAATTTCATGGTATCAGAGCCAGGTTCACTTGGATCTGGGTTCATTTGATCTCTTTCTGTTCAAAGTCTCAACCTTTCTATTCCGTAAAACACAAGTCTCATCCTTTTGATTCGAAATGGACAATACTAAGACTACTGTCATTCCAGTTACTCTCAAAGGTGGAAACTACCTTCTTTGGTCTCATGTGGTGAAGACAACTGTGGGAAGTAAGGGTCTTTGGAACCATGTCCTTGAAGATGAAGTTCCAAGACTCATTACTCATGAAGGTGACAAAAAAGTGGTGGTTTGTGATGAAGTAAAGTGGATCCAGAAGGATAATCTGGTGATGTCCATCCTTCATAGCTCACTGGATCCGTCGATCTTGGAGGCCTACAACTACTGTGAGAAGGCTTAAGATCAATGGGATACACTTCAGAAAGTGTATGGAAACATCTCAAACCTCACACGATTGTTTGAGATCAAGAGAGCTATCAACTACTTAGCTAAAGAAGACAAGGAGTTCACCAAACACTTGGGAAAGTTTAGAGCTTTATGGTCAGAGCATGAGATGCTGAGGCCAAGCACCACGGATCCTGATGAGTTGAATGAGAGACATGAGCAAGACAAGGTCTCTGGCCTCTTGCTCACCCTCAATGCTACCTACAACGACCTCATCAAGCATATCCTCAGATCCGAGAAGCTCCCCACTGTTGAAGAAGTTTGTGCTCAAATCCAGAAGGAACAAGGGTCTCTAGGGATCTTTGGAGGAAAGGGGGAGCTCACACTTGCCAACCAAGCCGAGGTGCCTCAAGCTAACAAAGTCCATAAGTATGAAGACCGGAAGTTTGCTGGAAACTGTAAAGATAGAAGGTTCAATGGGAACTGTGATCACTGCAAGAGGCATGGCAATAAGAAGAGCCAATGCTGGATACTCCATCCTCACCTCAACCAGCCAAGTTCATGAAGGAAATGGAAGCAAGAGCCAATGTCACCAATGGAACGAGTGATCAATCTAGTTCTGGGACTTCAACCAAGGCAAATGAGATAGAAGGTCGTGAAGGTGGTGAGAGCAAAGCCCTGGTGACCTACACTACCCATCAGCTTCGGCCCAATGAGCCTGAGTTCATCCACCGATCTGAGATGGTTGCTCTCATAAACATTCTCAAGGATAATGGTAACACTCTTGGTAATGTCAAAGGGTATTCATTTGGTGCATATAGGGTTGCTAGTATTGTTGAACAAATGGATAGTGCTCACACCCAACCTAGGATGCTTGGTCAATCTCATACTGCTCATAACATGTATAAGCCTTTGATAGTAGATTCTGGTGCATCTCATCATATGATTAGTGATACTAGTCTTATTAGAGACATAGAACCGGCTAATGGACATGTAATGATAGCAAATGGAGATGGAATACCAATAAGAGGTTTAGGCAAGTTGAAATTGTTTAACAAAGAATCTATAGCCTTTTACATGCCTGAGTTTACTTCAAACTTACTCTTTGTCAAGAAGTCTACCAATGATATGCATTGCAATGTTATCTTTAGTCCTAATGATGTGAAGTTTCAGGATGTTGAGAGCAAACGATTAATTGGGCAAGGAGTAACCAAAGGAGGTCATTATATGATTGAAGAGCTTAGTCATGTGCCTGATCATAGATGCTCGTTCACTTATGTTTCTGCTTCTCCATTTAAAACAGAAGCAGAAACAGAAGTAAACAAGCATTTATGATCAGTCACAAAACTAAGCTCTTCAAGCATATAAAGATCTCCTTTGGTTACTCCTTGCCCAATCAATCGGTTGCTCTCAATATTCTGAAAATTCACATCATTAGGACAAAAGTTAACATTGCAATGCATATCAGTGGTACACTTCTTGACAGAGAGTAATTTGAAGTAATATCAAGCATGTAAAAGGCTCTAGATTCTTTGTTAAACAATTTCAACTTGCCTACACCTCTTATTGGTATCCAATCTCCATTTGCTTTCAGTACATGTCCATTAGCCGGTTCTATGTCTCTAATAAGACTAGTATCACTAATCATATGAAGAGATGCACCAGAATCTACTATCAAAGGCTTAGACATGTTATGAGAAGTATGAGATTGACCAAGCATCCTAGGTTGGATGTGAGCACTATCCATTTGTTCAACAATACTAGCAACCCAATATGCACCAAATGAATACCCTTTGAAATTACCAAGAGTGTTACCATTATCCTTGAGCATTTTGATGAGAGCATCCATCTCAGATCGGCAGATGAACTCATGCTCATTGGGTCGAGGCTGATGGGCAGTGTAGGTCACCAGGGCCTTGCTCTCACCACCTTCACGACATTCTATCTCATTTGCCTTGGTTGAATTCCCAGAACCAGATTGATCACTCGTTTCATAGGTGACATTGGCTCTTTCTTCCCTTTCCTTCATGAACTTGGCTGGCTTGAGGTAAGGATGGAGTATCCAGCATTGGCTCTTCTTATTGTCACGCCTCTTGCAGTGATCACAGCTCCCATTGAACTTCCTATCTTCAAAGTTTCAAGCGAACCTCCGGTCTTTATACTTATAGACTTTGTTAGCTTGAGGCATCTAGGCTTGGTTGGCAAGTGTGAGTTCCCCCTTTCCTCCAAAGAGCCCTAAAGACCCTTGTTCCTTTTGGATTTGAGCACAAACTTCTTCATGAGTGGGGAGCTTCTCGGATCTGAGGATATGCTTGATGAGGTCATTGTAGGTAGAATTAAGGGTGAGCAAGAGACCAAAGAACTTGTCTTGCTCACGTCTATCCTTCAACTCATCGGGATCCATGGTGCTTGGCCTCGGCATCTCAAGCTCTGACCATAAACCTCTAAACATTCCCAAATGTTTGGTGAACTCCATGTCTTCCTGAGCTAAGTTGTTGATAGCTCTCTTGATCTCAAACACTCGTGTGAGGTTTGAGATGTTCCCATACACTCTCTGAAGTGTATCCCATAGATCTTTAGCTTCCTCACAGTAGCTGTAGGCCTCCAAGATCGACGGATCCAGTGAGCTATGAAGGATGGACATCACCAGATTATCCTTCTGGATCCACTTTACTTCATCACAAACCACCACTTTTTTGTCGCCTTCATGAGTAATGAGTCTTGGACCTTCATCTTCAAGGACATGGTTCCAAAGACCCTTACTTCCCACAGTTGTCTTCACCACATGAGACCAAAGAAGGTAGTTTCCACCTTTGAGAGTAACTGGAATGACAGTAGTCTTAGTATTGTCCATTTCGAATCAAAAGGATGAGACTTGTGCTTTACGGAACCAAAAGGTTGAGAATTTGAACGGAAAGAGATCAAATGAACCCAAATTCAAGTGAACCTGGCTCTGTTACCATGAAAGTTTGAGAGAATCTGGGTGTATAGAGTAGAAATGAGAGACTAAGGCAGAGGTTTAGACTAGAAAAGAGTAGACTCGACCTAAGAGATTGAGAACCATTGAGAGAGACTAGAGAGAAAAGACTAGAGAGAGACTGAAGTTTTCGATATATTATTGATGAACAATAGTTACAAATATATAGAAGAGGGAGTAAGCTCTACAACGAATACATGATTATCTCGGAGGCTAACAAGGTAAGTTGTCTCAAGCTTATTTGGCAATTACTCTCGGGGAAGACGTCTTTATGGACGAGCTGGATGAAAAAAATGGTAATGGGTGATAATTCCTTCTCGTATGTGAATGAAAATTCAAGTAAGGGATCTTGGATGTAGAAGAAAATTCTTAAATATAGAGCTCTTGCTAAGCTTCATCACAAGATGGATGTCGGCAATAGTTTACTAACGTCATTCTGGTATGACTCTTGCTCACCACTTGGATGTCTGATGGATATCCCTGGCCGAAGGGGAGTGATTGATATGGGAAGTTCTCTGGACTGTACAGTAGCAACTGTATTTCAAACTCATCGTCGGCGACATCACCGGGTGGACATTCTCAACAGAATATAAAATGAGATCGAAAACAGAGCACAAAGTAGACGCCGAAAAAAGTTGGATGTTCTGTTTTGGAGATTCAAAGAAGATAAATTTAAAAATACTTTCACCACAAAAGGAACATATAATATGCTCAGAGAAGTAAATGAGCAGCAAGCGTGGGCAAAGGATATTTGCTTTTCAAATAGAACACCAAAATATACTTTTCTCACTTGGCTAGCAATGAAGAATAGACTCTCCACTGGTGATCGTATTGAAAGTTGGCAAACAAGACAGAGAGTGGACTGTGTGCTCTGTGGACATCCTCAAGAAACTCTCAATCACTTCTTTTTTGAATGTGTATACTCATCAAACATATGGCATTCTCTCATGTTTGTGTTCTTGGGAAGTAACTACACAATATTATGGGATGAGCTTCTCCCGCTTCTGCATCTCAAGGTGTTTACTGATCTTCAAATTTTCTTTCTTGGCTATACCTTCCAAGTGACTATATATCACCTCTAGCGGGAACGCAACAACAGGCTTCATGGAGTGAAAGCAATGCCATGGGCACACCTAGCTCTTCTTGTGGATAAGACAGTTAGAAACAGATTAACTTCTCTTTGCGAGCAAGGGCAGGTGAAGTATGAAGGTGGTCTGAGGCTGTGGTTTGCCACTCGACAAGATTGAACATGTTCCGTGACCAAGTTTCCACAAGACGATTTAGCTTTATTTTGATCTTCCAATAAAGAAGTTTATGTTGTAAAAAGAAATATTTTGGGTTTTTGAATTCATTTAACATTTATTCAAAAAGAAGGTGCAATACCCTATTGTAGACTTCCTGTCTACTCTATCACCAGCCTAGTCTGCATCACAATATCCCACAATTTTTGTGCTCTTGTTGCAACACATCCATATACCTTGACCCGGAGCTTCCCTTAGATACCTCAAAATCCTTTCCACCATATTCCAGTGATGAACTTTAGGTGTTTGCATATGCTGGCTGACTTGATTCACAGCAAATCAGATGTTTGGCCTTGTAATGGTTAGATAGATCAGGTTCCCAACCATTTTCCTGTAGATTTTGACATCTCCAAATGACTCATCTTCAAACTCCCCCTCACGCAATACTTTGTACCCCTCTTCAAGTGGTGTTTTGGCTACTCTCCCTCCAAGCTTTCTTGCCTCATTTAAAAGATCAAGTGTGTACTTCCTTTGGGATAAAAACAGCCCCTCATTAGAGTGACATATTTCAGTCCCTAGGAAGTACTTTAACTTACCCAAGTCTTTGATATCAAATGAAGATTTAAGAAAAGCTTTGGTTGAGATAATACCTTCCTTGCCCCTTCCTGTGATAATTATGTCATCCACATAGACAAGGATCACTACCATTCCTTGCTGACTTGAGAGAGTAAAGAGAGTATGGTCTGCTTCTGATTTGTTAAATCCTCTTCCATTCAAGGTTGTGCTCAGCTTGTGGTACCAAGCTCTAGGAGATTGCTTTAGTCCATAGATCGCCTTCTTTAGTCTCAATATGTTCCATGGTTTCACCATGCCTTCTAAGTCAGGAGGAGGACACATATATACTTCATCCTCTAATTCACCTTGGAGGAATGCATTCTTAACATCCATTTGCCATAGATCCCATTCCAGGTTGACAGCTAATGAGAGAACCACCCTTATGGTATGGAATTTGGCTACTGGTGCAAATGTTGAAATGAAGAAAAGAATAACTAGAGGAAAGGAGTTAGTTCATGATCAAAGGAGAGTTCATCTAGAGAAGCCAACTTGGTTCTGTCCGTACAGACTTGCTCCACAAGCTACCATCTTGACCTAACTTACCTTGCAAGGCAAGAAAGGAGCATGGGAGACTGATATGGACGTCGGGAACCTATGAGAAATCAAGGGAACCTATTTGAATTTGAATAAGATAGGCTGGTTTGAATTAGACAAGAAGACGTCATGCTTCTACAAATCAGTATTGAAATTTTAGATTTTTAATTTATTTGGAATTAAAAATTATCCTTTTAATATTTATAATTATTATTCAAAATTATAGTATAATATAAAAATATATATATATTTTATGTAATATTTATACCCGCAAATTTGTGGGCAGTCACCTAGTTCTAGATTAAGTGTGAGCACTATCCATTTGTTCAACAATACTAGGAGCCCTATATGCACCAAATGAATACCCTTTGACATTACCAAGAGCGTTACCATTATCCTTGTTCATTTTGATGCGAGCATCCATCTCAGATCGACGGATGAACTCATGCTCATTGGGTCGAGGCTGATGGGCATTGTAGGGCACCAGTGCCTTGCTCTCACCACCTTCACGACCTTCTATCTCATTTGCCTTGGTTGAAGTCCCAACACCAGATTGATCACTCGTTCCATAGGTGACATTGGCTCTTGCTTCCCTTTCCTTCATGAACTTGGCTGGCTCGAGTATCCAGCATTGGCTCTTCTAATGGCCATGTCTCTTGAAGTGATCACAGTTCCCATTGAACCTCCTATCTTCAAAGTTTCCAGCGAACCTCCGGTCTTCATACTTATGGACTTTGTTAGCTTGAGGCATCTCGACTTGGTGGGCAAGTGTGAGTTCCCCCTTTCCTCCAAAGAGCCCCAAAGACCCTTCTTCCTTCTGGATATGAGCGTCTTCAAGAATGGATCTTCTTGGATCTGAGGATGTGCTTGATTAGGTCGTTGTAGGTAGCATTGAGTGTGAGAAAGAGACCAAAGGCCTTGTCTTGCTCACGTCTCTCATTCAGCTCATCAGGATCTGTGATGCTTGGCCTCATCATCTCAAGCTCTGACCATAAAGCTCGAAACTTTCCCAAATGTTTGGTGAACTCCATGTATTCTTGAGCTAAGTTGTTTATAGCTCTCTTGATCTCAAACACTCGGGTAAGGTTTGAGATGTTACCATACACATTCTGAAGTGTATCCCATAGATCTTTAGCCTTCTCAAAGTTGTTGTAGGCCTCCAAGATCGACGGATCCAGTGAGCTGTAGAGGATATACATCACCATATTGTCCTCCTGGATCCACTTCACTTCATCACAAACCACCACTTCTTTGTCGCCTTACTTCCCACGGCTGTCTTCACCACACGAGACTAAAGAAGGTAGTTTCCACCTTTGAGAGTAACCGGAATGACAGTAGTCTTTGTGTTCTCCATTTCAAATCAAAAGGATGAGACTTGTGCTTTACGGAACAAAAGGTTGAAACTTTGAGCAAAAGAAATCAAAAGAACGCAGATTGAAGTGTACTTGGCTCTGATACCATGAAAGTTTGAGAGAATCTTGGTGTAGAGAGTAGAAATGAGAGACTAAGGTAGAGGTTTAGACTAGAAAAGAAGAGACTCGAAATGAGAGACTAAGAACCATTGAGAGAGACTAGAGAGAGGACACTATAGAGAGAGACAGAAAGTTTTTGATATATTATCAATGAACAAGAGTTACAAATAAATAGAGGAAGGAGTAAGCTCTACAACGGATACATGATAAGGTTATGGATAAGCTTTTTCAACAGGCGTGTGGAGTCAATGGTCTAGGAGTGTCCCGTTTGAATTCTTGTGGCTAGAAAGCTTCACACGCGAGATTGCTTTCGCATCTTGACCAGATGTTCTTCCAGCCATAAGCCAGTCTGTACAGATGCGCGCCTTATCCACTTAGTCAAGCTTGTTCCGCTTGGTAACTAGTAAGAGTAACTCTTGGTCGAGTTACTCTTACCTGGGTAACTTTCCGACCAAGGTAATTCGGCTCGCCCAAGAGTACGGCATGTACAGCATCTACGGACGAACCAAAACCACTCCCTCTCCTCTTCATCATTCTTCCTCTATCATTTTATAACCTCTGCTCAACATTTCCCGACTCTTCTCAGCATAGTACCCTTTGGATTCCACAAACTTCACATCCCTTGAAACCATAACCCTTCTTGATTCAGGGAGGTACCACTTGTACCCTTTCGGGATGTGTAAATATCCTATGAACATGCCCTTGACACTCTTGGCTTCTAGTTTATTTCTCTGTTCTCCTGGTGTCAAGACATAACACACACACCCAAATACACGTAAATGATCAATTGAAGCTTTGATTTTATTCAATACCTGAAAGGGAGAGACGTCTTTGAGGATTCTGGTTGGAATCCTATTGATGAGGGAGCAGGCTGATACCACAACATCTCCCCCAAAATCCTTTAGGGACTTTGGTGTGGAACATCATGCTCCTTGCAACCTCCATGAGATGGCGATTCTTCCTTTCAGCTACTCCATTTTGTTGTGGTGTATATGGGCAGCTTGTTTCGTGTATAATGTCATGCTTTGCTAGATGATGTTTGAAGGCACGACCTGTGTACTCCCCACCATTATCAGACCTAAAAAATTTGATCTTAGAGTTGAAATGGTTAGATACATATGTTTGGAACTTAATAAAAGCTTCTAACACCCTATCTTTATTTTGAATCAAAATGAGCCAAGTACATTTTGACAGCTTGTTTCGTGTATAATGCCATGCTTTGCTAGATGATGTTTGAAGGCACAACCTGTGTACTCCCCACCATTATCAGACCTAAAAAATTTGATCTTAGAGTTGAAATGGTTAGATACATATGTTTGGAACTTAATAAAAGCTTCTAACACCCTATCTTTATTTTGAATCAAAGTGAGCCAAGTATATTTTGATTTCTCATCTATGAAGGTAACAAAATATTTATGGTTCTCCCTAGAAGCACAAGGTGCTGTCCAAACATCAGAGTGAACCAAATCAAAGCAGTTTTCATAGATAGTCATAAATTTAGGAAAAACAGATTTGCAATGTTTACCAAGAATACAAGCCTCACAATATTCATTCTTAAAAGATAGATTAGGTAACATTAGTTCTAAGGAACGAGCATGGGGGTGACCTAAGCTAGCAGGCCATAGAACATCACTAGCTAAAACAGAAGCAGAATTAAAAGCACAAGAGAAATCTGATCTAAGCTTGGTGTCTTCAAGTAAATAAAGCTCTCCCTTGCTCACACCTTTTCCCAGCATCTTTCTGGTCTTAATATGCTGAAAGCACACATCATCAGGACTAAAAATAACTTTGCAATTATGATCATTGGTTGCTCTTTTAACAGATAAAATATTAGATGTAAAAGTCGGCATGTAAAATGTTTGAGACTCCTTATCAAACAATTTAAGATTCCCTATACCTTCAATAAGTATTCTATCACCATTTGCAATCACTACACTACCTAGAGCTGATTTGATATCACTAATGAGCTTAACATCCCTAATCATATGGTGAGATGCTCCTGAGTCAATTATCAAGGGCCTAGTAGTTTGATTTGCATTGTGAATAGAGGTGAGAGCATTAATACATTTTTACCAGAGTTTGCATTGAGTGCCTTTATAAGGGCCTCAATGTCTGACTTGCGGATGAAGGCATCATCATTGGGGAGTTGAGAAGTTCCCTGAGAGGTTGACCAAACCGCATGTGTTGTTGAGACCATGTCTCTCCCATCTTCTCCCATGCGCATAGGGACATTGCTCGGGTCATGTGCTCTTGCTTCATGTCCCCTTGGGTGGTTGAACTTGGGTGGTCGAAGATGAGATTGAAGTATCCAGCAGTTTTTCTTGGAATGACCTTGCTTCTTGCAATGTTCACAAGTCATGCGCTTGTTAGCTCCACCCCCTGGTTTGTAGAAGACCTTGTTGGCTGAGATAACCTCTATCTTTTCAGCCTTACTAGCCATGGACAGCTATCCTTTCCCACCAAACAACCCATCAGATCCCTGCTCCTTTTTGAGTTGGGCACACACATCATACAGACTTGGTAGATCCTTAGCTCTCAGTATGTGTTTAATGACATCATTGAAAGAGGAGTTAAGGGTGAGTAGCAACCCAAATACCTTGTCTTCCTCACGCCTTGCATTGAGAACAGTAGGATCAGTGGTGCTTGGCCTTAGCATCTCCAGCTCAGCCCACAAAGCTCTAAACTTCCCAAAGTGCTTGGTAAAGTCAATATCCTCCTGATGCAAGTTGTTGATTGCCATCTTCACTTCAAAGAATCTGCTGAGGTTTGAAGTGTTTCCATAAACCTTTTCAAGGTTTCCCACAACTCCTTTGCTGTTTCACAGTAGGGGTAGGCTTCCATAATGGGACCATCCAGAGAACTTTGCAAGGCAGACAGCACCATGAAATCCTCCTGAGTCCATTTGCCTTCATCTGTCCCTACAACTTCTCTGCCATCTTCTCCTTGTGTGATTTGTGTTGGGGCTTCTCCTGAGGTGATATGCTCCCATAGACCTCTTCCACCAAGGGCGGTTTTGGTCAATCTCGACCAAAGTAGGTAGTTTAAACCCTTCAAGGTGACTGGAATGACCATTTGCTTCTGTTGCTCCATTTCGACTTGCTATTGTCCAGTGGGCAATAAAATGAACTGAGTAGAGATTTTTGAAATTTTAAAACACTGGACAGAAGAAAGACAAGTAGAAAACGCTAGCCTCTCTTTAAACCATGAAGATATAAAAAGATATGAGGAGAAATGAAGAGAAATGGTCAAGAACAACCTAGAAACTTGGAAAAACAGTCCTAATTGCTAACTTGAATAGATGACAATGAACATATGAATTGATGAGATGGGGCAAAGGAGATAGATGGTGTGAAGAGAACTTGTGCAACAAGAATGGAGAAGGTTGTGGAAAGCTTCTATGTGTGCAAGAAACTCTGAAACACATTGAGGACGATCTAGAAGGACGTTGGGAGCTTTGGTGAAGAAAGGGATCATATGGTCAATATTTAGGTCAGGTGTATGGACGGCCGTACGGCGGTACGGACCGTATAGATGGTAAGAACCAACATCGACCCAGAATCAACATCACTCGACTATTTGAGTTTAAAATGGGTTTTAGGTCTTGTGAAAACTTAGGGCATAATGTGTACGGACCAGCTTGATGACCTATGGCCGTACAACCCTAGGAATGTACAAAACTTGTAAAACAAGCCTCAAGAAGGTTTAGGGTTGTGAGCAAAGCCTTGGGATCCAAGGGAGGTTTAGGGGATTGAAAAGATGCTGAGGATATTCCATCTGCCAAAGGAAGAGCAACGAGACTTTCCAGGAAGGAGCCGTTTATGGATAAGGTTCTTCCTTATCAAAGGAAGAAAGGAACAAGCTTGTGGATAAGCTTATCCATTCGCCAAAAGCAAAGGAAGAGTAGATTGGGACAGCCTGCCCCAAGCATGTGAGCATTTCTGGCCAAGCATTTCAAAACAGGCGCCCAAACTTTGTTGACTCCACATGCTTAATCCTCTTTAGGTTTAGATCAGGAACTCCTCTCCATTTCTCTATATATGTTGTATCTCTATCGAGTTTATTGATTAAGAGAGTAAGGGTGATTTCCCCTATCTACTTCTAAATAAAGCTTAAGTGTTCTTGAATCAGTCTCCCTTTAGTCTCCCTCTTTCTTAATCTATCAAATCTCTCTAAGTTTTTCCTAATCTTTGTTTCTGGTTCAAATAAACAATAAGTGAAACGAGATCCTATCTCTTTTTCTTTTCGAGTTCATCATCAGCCTTAGAGGCTTTGTTCATCACACACACGAGTCTACACTATGAAAATCCAACATGGTATCAGAGCCAGGTTCATCAGAACTTGGTTCCTAGCTTCCGCAAAGGTCAAAGCTTTCTCTCATGCCATCAAAACCCAGAAAGAAGCCTCATTTCCAGCCTATTCAACCTCTACATCAAGGTGTTCATCCGGAAAGCCCAAAAGGTGTTCTTGAAGTCCCATACTCTCACATATCATCCAGAAGAAAGGAGAGCCTCGGATCCATGAATTATGGAGTGCATTAGCTACCCTCTTCATCAAATCAGTCCAGGGGTGTGTTTTTATTCAAAGACCAAGAAGAAAGGTGAAAACTTTCACCTTGTTACTGGTGAGAGCGACCAAACTATGAAGAAAGGTGGGGACTTTAGGCATGGAGAATCCAAGGGAAGGTCCATGGAGGAAATAGGTGTTGGAGTCGCGACCAATAGCCCCTAATCTTCCCATGAATCAAAGGTGGTCAAGGAACTAACACTAGTTCCTTGTCTGTATGAAACTACTGTCCCTTCTATAAAGCTTGATACTTTATGAAGTGAATGTGTTGTGTGATGTGTTTGAGACATGAGGATGTGTTAAGATTGCTAGATATGAAGTTTGGAATCTATCCCTGGATGTTTTAGATGAATCTCATTTGAATGGTTGAGTGTTTAAAGTTCTTACTCCAGTTCTAAATGTTGCTTGACATGATATTAGATCGCATGTTCTGAATCTGCTTGCATACATGAATAGAAACTGATTAAAGTATAGCATTTGGGTCGGGTATTGGGAAATGATGATGATGCTTAGTATCTGTTCTAAATGAATGTCTTTCTAGGATGATAGATAGCTGTATCAAATCCGGATTGCATTCATGAGTTGAATAGGTTAAGGCTGTTGCATACTATTGTCATTGGGACTGCCTTAAGGTTGAGACATCTAGACTAATGTCTAAGAGTTTTTTAAGGCAGGAAATGGTTGCCTAAGTGCTTTGTGATAGAATTTAGAGAGTGGTAAGCTTGCATTAGATGGATCTTAATGATAATGAGATTCTGTCTAAGTGTAAAGCTTGTGACATTGGTGATCAAAATTGATGATTAGTCAAGGTTTGATCCCAATGCAAGTGTGTCTTATCTTGTTTGGAGTTTGAATGTTGTTTCAGGTTCACAAGGAGTGTCATTTGATCAACATCAATCCGGAGCAAAGAGGAAGGCAATGCCCATTGCTGAAGCAGTGGAGAGTTGTTTGTGCTTGTGCATGAAGCCATTAGACTTAAGCGCAGCTGTTGGGAGTGATGTGCTCCTGGTTCAAGAAGATGCACAAGGCAAGGTCATCACTGAAGTTTGAGTAGGTCGGTCACCTGAGGGTACTTGAAGCTGAAGACATGGAGGTGGACCAGTGATTTAAGCGCATCTGTTGGGGTGGTCTGCTCCTGGTTTGGATGCTCATGGAGGCTCACTTTCAAGCTTGAACTTATACTCAATTCAAGCTTGAGGTGGGGAATAGAGTGAGTTACTTAATGATCTAAGTTCAAGACCTGGTTCCTCCTCACATTGCACCAAGAAGAGAAGATGAAGCCATCCGAGTTTAGACATTGGAAATCTAGACAAGAGAGTGGTCAGACCACTCTTGGGTGAAGAAGAAGGTTACTCTACAATGCGGCTTCTAAAGTGAGGTGGTTGAAGAGAAGACTGAGGCATATACCATAATTCCATACAAGATGGCGAGTTCAAGAAGAGAGTGTGCAGTGGTGTGTTGATCAAGATCATGAAGCTGTCCTTCCAAGCTTGGGTCTTCCTAAAGACTCAGTTCCAAGCTTGAGGGGGAGTATTGAGAAGCTTCAATGATCTTTGAAGATGGAGTCCTTGGTGGTTATTCAAGAAGAAGAAGCAACCAAGGATGAGAATGAATATGGTACTGAATGGAAGTTGTATCGCGGTAATACGAGCACTTAACCCAATAGAAAGTTGGGTGAAAGGGGGAGAGACCAAGATCAGTGTGGAGTGAGCTAGATAAGCTCAAGAAGACTTAGTGGTGTGCAATGAAAGTCGGATGAGACTTGCACCACAGTGAGGGCCATGATCCATGGTCTTTGTGTCCATCACAATGATCCAAGACACAAAGAACCACTGGCCAATCCCTAGGCCTTCAGGACTTTACTCTTTTTCCCTCATCAAGGTTTTATCCCAAAAGGGTTTTCCTTGGTGAGGTTTTTAATGAGTAAGCTCTTCAAGGTTCCAGGCTTGACTTAGGATCATTATAGTCAAGCTTGAGGGGGAGTGTTAACTTGAAGAGATGACAATGAACATATGAAGAGATGAGATGGGGCAAAGGAGATAGATGGTGTGAAGAGAACTTGTGCAACAAGAATGGAGAAGGATGTGGAAAGCTTCTAAGTGTGCAAGAAAATCTGAAACACATTGAGGAAGATCTAAAAGGACCTTGGGGAGCTTTGGTGAGGAGAAGGAATCAAATGGTCGATGTTTGGCTGAGGTGTACGGACGGCCGTACGCCTGTATGGACTGTACGGACCGTACGGATGGAAAGGACCAACCTCGACCCAGAATCAACATCACTCGACCATTTGAGTTTAAAATGGTTTTTAGGTCTTGTGCAAACTTAGGGCATAATGTGTACATACCAGCTTGATGATCTATGGCCATACAACCCTAAGAATGCACAAAACTTGTAAAACAAGCTTCAGGAAGGTTTAGGGTTCTGAGCAAAGGCTAGGGATCCAAGGGAGGTTTAGGCAAGTGAAACGATGCTAAGGATATTCCATATGCCAAAAGAAAAGCAAGGAGAGTTTCCAGGAAGGAGCCGTTTATGGATAAGGTTCTTTCTTATCAAAGGAAGAAAGGAAGAAGCTTGTGGATAAGTTTATTCACTCGCCAAAAGCAAAGGAAGAGCAGCTTGGAGAACCCTGTCCCAAGCATGTGAGCATTTCTGGCCAAGCATTTTAAACAGGCACCCAAACTTTGTTGACTCCACATGCTTAGTCCTCTCTAGGTTTAGACCAGGAACTCCTCTCCATTTCTCTATGTATGTTGCATCTCTATCGAGTTTATTGATTAAGAGAGTAATGGGGATTTCCCCTCTCTACTTCTAAATAAAGCTTAAGTGTTCTTGAATTAGTCTCCCTTTAGTCTCCTCTTTCTTAATATATCAAATCTCTCTAAGTCTTTCCTAATCTCTGTTCCTGGTTCAAGTAAACACTAAATGAAACCAGATCCTATCTCTTCTTCTTTTCGAGTTCATCATCATACTTAGAGGCTTGTTCATCACACACACGAGTCTACACTCTGAAAATCCAACATGGTGTCAAAGCCAGGTTCATCAGAACTTGGTTCCTAGCTTCCGAAAAGATCAAAACTTTCTCTCATGCCATCAAAACCTAGAAAGAAGCATCCTTTCCAGCCAGTTAAACCTCTACATGAAGGTGTTCGTCCAGAAAGCCCATAAGGTGTTCTTGAAGTCCCATACTATCTCATATCATCCAGAAGAAAGGAGAGCCTCGGATCCAGAATTTTTGGAGTGGATTAGCTACCCTCTTCATCAAATCAGTCCAGGCGTGTGTTCTTATTCAAAGACCAGGAAGAAATGTGATCGCTTTCACCTTTTTACTGGTGAGGGCGACCAAACTATGAAGAAAGGTGGGGACTTTAGGCATGGAGAGTCCAAGGGAAGGTCCATGGAGGAAAGAGGTGTTGGAGTCGCGACCAATAGCCCCTAATCTTGCCATGAATCAAAGGTGGTCAAAGAACTACTAGTTCCTCTGTCCCTTGTATAAAGCTTGATACTTTATGAACTGAATGTGTTGTGTGATGTGTTTGAGACCTGAGGATGTGTTTGAGACCTGAGGATGTGTTAAGATTGCAGATATGAAGTTTAGAATCTATCCCTGGATGTTTTAGATGAATCTCGTTTGAATGGTTGAGTGTTTAAAGTGCTTACTCCGGTTCTAAATGTTGCTTGACATGATATTAGATAGCATGTTCTGAATCTGCTTGCATACATGAATATAAACTGATTAAATTATAGCAATTGGGTCTGGTATTGGGAAATGATGATGATGCTTAGTCTCCATTCTAAATGAATGTCTTGCTAGGATGATAGATAGCTGTATCAAATCCGGATTGCATTCATGAGTTGAATAGGTTAAGGTTGTGGCATACTGTTGTCATTGGGACTGCCTTAAGGTTGAGACATCTAGACTAATGTCTAAGAGTTGTTTAAGGCAGGAAATGGTTGCCTAAGTGCTTTGTGATAGCATTTAGAGAGTGGTAAGCTTGCATTAGGTGGATCTTAATGATAATGAGATTTTTTCTAAGTGCAAAGCTTGTGACATTGGTGATCAAACTTGATGATTAGTCAAGGTTTGATCCCAATGCAAGTGTGTCTTATCTTTTTTGGAGTTTGAGTGTTGTTTCAGGTTCACAAGGAGTGTACTTGTTCAACATCAATCCGGAACAAAGAGGAAGGCAATGCCCATTTCTGAAGCAGTGGAGAGTTGTTTGTGCTTGTGCATGAAGCCAGTAGACTTAAGCACAACTGTTGGGAGTGATGTGCTCCTGATTCAAGAAGATGCAAAAGGCAAGGTCATCACTGAAGCTTGAGTAGGCCGATGACATGAGGGTACTTGAAGCTGAAGACATGGAGGTGGACCAGTGATATAAGCGCAGCTGTTGGGGTGGTGTGCTCCTGGTTTAGATGCTCATTGAGGCTCACTTTCAAGTGTGAACCTAGACTCAATTCAAGCTTGAGGCGGTGACTTGAGTGAGCTACCTAATGATCTAAGTTCAAGACCTGGTTCCTCCTCACATTGCACCAATAAGAGAAGATGAAGCCACCCGGGTTTAAACATTGGCAAGTCTAGACAAGAGAGTGGTCAGAGCACTCTTGGCTGTGTGAAGAAAAGGTTACTTTACAATGCGGCTTCTGAAGTGAGGTGGTTGAACAGAAGACTGAGGCATCTACCAGCATTCCATACAAGATGGCGAGTTCAAGAAGAGTGTGTGCATTGGTGTGTTGATAAAAATCATGAAGCTGTCCTTCCAAGCTTGGGTCTTCCGAAAGACCCAGTTCCAAGCTTGAGGGGGAGTATTGAGAAGCTTCAATGATCTGTGAAGATGGAGTCCTTGGTGGTTATTCAAGAAGAAGAAACAACCAAGGCTGAAAATGAAGATGGTACTGAATGGAGGTTGTATCTGGGTAATCCGAGCACTTAACCAAACAGAAGGTTGGGTGAAAGGGGGAGAGACCAATATCAGTGTAGAGTAAGCTAGATAAGCTCAGGAAGACTTAGTGGTGTGCAATGAAAGTCAGATGATACTTGCACCACATTGAGGGCCAAGATCCAGGGTCTTTGTGTCCATCACAATGATCCAAGACACAAAGACCCACTGGCCAATCCCTAGGCCTTGAGGACTTTACTCTTTTTCCCTCATCAAGGTTTTATCCCAAAAGGGTTTTCCTTGGTGATATATTAATGAGGAAGCTCATCAAGGTTCCAAGCTTGACTTAGGATCACTAGAGTCAAGCTTGACGGGAGTGTTAACTTGAAGAGATGAAGTTTAACATATGAAGAGATGAGATGGGGCAAAGGAGATAGATGGTGTGAAGAGAACTTGTGCAACAAGAATGGAGAAGGCTGTGGAAAGCTTATAAGTGTGCAAAAAACTCTGAAACACATTGAGGAAGATCTAGAAGGACCTTGGGGAGCTTTGGTGAAGAGAAGTGATCAAATGGTCGATGTTTGGGTGAGGTGTATGGACGGTCGTTTGGCCGTAGGGACTGTACGGACCGTACAGATTGTACGGACCGTACAGATGGTAAAGACCATACTCGCCCATAATCAACATCACTCGGCCATTTGAGTTTAAAATGGGTTTTAGGTCTTGTGCAAACTTAGGGCATAATGTGTACGGACCAGCTTGATGATCTATGGCTCTACAACCCTAAGAATCCACAAAACTTGTAAAACAAGCTTCAAGAAGGTTTAGGGTTGTGAGCAACGGCTTGGTATCCAAGGGAGGTTTAGGCGAGTGAAACGATGCTGAGGATATTCCGTCTGCCAAAAGAAGAGCAAGGAGATTTCCAGGAAGGAGCCGTTTATGGATAAGGTTCTTCCTTATCAAAGGAAGAAAGGAAGAAGTTTGTGGATAAGCTTATCCACTCGCCAAAAGCAAAGGAAGAGCAGCTTGGGACAGGCTGTCCCAAGCATGTGAGTATTTCCCAAGCATGTGAGCATTTCTGGCCTAGCATTTCAAAACAGGCGCCCAAACGTTGTTGAATCCGCATGCTTAGTCTTCTTTAGGTTTAGACCAGGAACTCCTCTCCATTTCTCTATATATGTTGTATCTATGTTTAGTTTATTGATTAAGAGAGTAAGGGGGATTTCCCCTCTCTACTTCTAAATAAAGCTTAAGTGTTCTTTAATCAGTCTCCCTTTAGTCTCCCTCTTTCTTAATCGATCAAATCTCTTTAAGTCTTTCCTAATCTCTGTTTTTGGTTCAAGTAAACACTAAGTGAAACCAGATCATATCTCTTCTTCTTTTCGAGTTCATCATCACTCTTAGAGGCTTGTTCATCACACACACGAGTCTACAGTCAAAATCCAACACTAATATCCACTGGAAAAAAGGATGTTCTTCAAGGTAAACAGAAAGTAATCGGATAGAACTGAAGAATAGAGTGAATAGAGAGTGTTTGCAGAAGAAATTGAGTGGTTTAGGAGCTTAACTCTCCGATACCATGTAAGAAAATGAAGAACAGTGTGACGAACAAGAGAGAGAGTGAAGAAACTCGAGAGAGAGAAGAGAGAGAGAGAGAAGAGAGAACAAGAGAAAAGAAGGATTGTTTTCTTGTCTATTTTAGTTTCCATAGATAAATTATTTAAAGACATACAAGAATGGATGAAGACAAGAAGAATAAGAGTTTAATAATGCTGCTTGGTCGAGGATAGTGGAGCCTGAAAGGGACAAGACCTAAACGGCTCCTCCCCTAAGTAGAACATGTGATCTGATCCATTTTTGAATCCCACTTGCTTCCATAAGTCTCCAATGTCTCTCTTGACCTCGTGACACTTCTTCTTGTCGAGTTTAAACCACTTCCTTGCCTTCCAACCCAAGTTAGGTCAGTTGATTGCTTGGAAGTCAAGTCTTGTACGGAATTACTTGTGTACCAAGTTTGTACGGACCAAACTATTTCAACTCGCCCAAATGTATCTCTTCTCTTTGTCTCTATCCTTTATTCATATCTTCATGATAATAGTAACTGCTTTCTTCCCCTTTGGTAACTCACTTTCATAACAAGTGTCATTCCTGATCATTGCATTTGCCTCAGCACCAACGGATTCCTTCCATTCCTTGTCTTTCACAGCCTCCTCATACGATCTTGGTATGTAACTCTCGTTCAACCTGACCATGAAAGACCTGAGATGGGTGTTTTACTGTTTGGGCATTGTAGTACACTCTTGTATGAACCCAATCTGATGGTGGTCATCTTATCCTTGAACTTCTCCTTAATGGTTATTGTTGTTGCTGTTCCACCACACCATCTCCAGAATCTTCCTCTTCTTGATACCCGAAACCTCTTTGATCTTCTTCAGTTTCACCACCTTGTTCATGGGAACTTGAGCTTCCATCATCTTCTTCTTCTGGAGAGTCAAACTTGTTAACTTGAAGAGATGAGAACGGACTTATGAAGAGATGAGATGGGGCAAAGGAGATAGATGGTGTGAAGAGATCTTGTGCAACAAGAATGGAGAAGGCTGTGAGAAGCTTATAAGTGTACATGAGGCTCTACAACACCTTGAGGAAGATCAAGAAGGACCTTGGGAAGATTTGGTAAGGACAAAGAATCAGATGGTCGATATTTGGGTGAGGTGTACGGATGGCCGTACGGCCGGGTAGAATGTACAGACCGTACGGTCAGTACGGACCAAACTCAACCCAAAATCAACATTACTCGACCATTTGAGTTTAAAATGGGTTTTAGGTTTTGTGCAAACTTAGGGCATAAAGTGTACGGGCCAGCTTGATGATCTATGGCCGTACAACCCTAAGAATACACAAGACTTGTAAACCAAGTTTCAAGAAGGTTTAGGGTTGTGAGGAATGGCATGGGATCCAAGGGAGGGTCAAGCGAGTGAAAAAGATGCTGAGGATATTCATCTGCCAAAGGAAGAGCAAGGACACTTTCCAGAAAGGAAGATGACAGTTTGTGGATAAGGGAAGAACATTATCCACTCACCAAAGGAAGGGGCATGAACCTAGAGAGATCTCTGGAAAGGTTCAGTGACCTTGTTGGCTCATTCTCGGCCAAGCTTACCTTAGGCGAGCTCCTCTGGTTCCACACAATTCAAACTGAGTAGCCTCCTTCCTTTGACTCCACATGCTTTGTTTGATTATTTGTAAACCCTAATGTAACCCATCTCTCTATATATTTGCATCTCTGTCAAGTTTATTCTGTAAGGGAGTAAGGGGGATTTCCCCTCTCCACTTCTTAATAAAGCTTAGTGTTCTTGTTCCAGATTCTCTCCAATCTCTCCCTTTCTTAATCTCTCAAATCACTCTAAGCCTCACCTAATCTTTGTTTCTGGTTCAAGTAAACACTATGTGAAACCAGATACATTCTCTTCATCATTCCGAGTTCTCTCTTGCCCCAAAGGGGATTGTTCATCACACAAGAGTATACACTCCAAAAATCTTACATGGTATCAGAGCCAGGTTCACAATAACTTGGTTCCTTCATCCGCTGAAGATCTAAGCTCACTCTCATGTCAATTCAAACCCAAAAGACACTTCCTTTCCAGCTGGTTCAACCTCTACAAAAAGGTGTTCATCCAAAAAGCCCATAAGGTGTTCTTGAAGTACCATACTCTCTCATACCCGTCCAGAAGAAAGGAGAGCCTTGGATCCAGGAGTTATGGAGTGGATTAGCTACCCTCTTCATCAAAACAGTCGAGGTGTGTTCTTATTAAAGACTAACTAGAAAGGTGAAAGATTTCACCTTGTTACTGGTGGGGGCGACTCAAGTATGAAGAAAGGTGGGGTCTTTGACATGGAGAGTCCAAGGGGAAGGTCCATGGAGGAAGGAGATGTTGGGGTCGACACCAATAGCTCTTGTTCAGTCCATGTATCCCTGGTGGTTCGAGGAACTAACATTATTTCCTTGATTGTAAGAAAACTTCTTTCCCTTGATTAAAGCTTGATCCTTTATGAACTTTGTGAACTGAAATGTGCGGGTGTGATGTGTTGAGACCTGAGGATATGTTTAAAGATTGCTAGATGTAAAAGTTTAGAATCTGTCCCAGGATGTGTTGAAAGAGACTCGTTTGGTTGTTTGAGTTTTTAAAATGCTTGCTCCAGTTCTAAATGATGCTTGGCATGATATTATTTAGTATGTTCTGAATCTGCTTGCACACATGGATAAAAACTGATTAAAGTAATGCATTGTTGATAAAAGACTCTGAGGAATCTGTGGAAGGTGTTGAAGATGAATCCTCAAGCTGGCTTTCATGCACTCTCTTGAGAACAAAGGATGGTCGAATGATGGACACTTAACCGGACGAAGAATTAAGTGTGGATGGGATCTAACAAGCTGGCTTGCACGCTCTCTCTTGTTGGATCAGTTGATGATGTAGTTGAGGGAACGAAGAACACCACAAGGATGATGATGGAACCTTGATACAGTTCAAAACTCTGCTCACATAAATCTCACAAGAAAGAAGAAGTCGGTTGCGGCTTGCTTAGGGGGCAAACTGACTCATATATTGATCTAGGTAAAAATTTGTGTGTTACAATGGCTGCGTGTGGGAATTTATTAATAGTCCTTCAGCCTTGACCTAATGGTCGACTCAAGAAAAGGAAAAAGACTCAAGATAACATGACTTAGAGTTTTAAAAGAAATGGAAAACTAACATTGCCCGGTCTAAGACCAAAAAGGAAAGTTGCAAAATAAAAGAAAATATCGCCTAAGCTAAGTCTTGGTCTCGAACCATGGTTGTTTGTGGGATGGCCGAGTTCTAGGAACCACTAGACTGACCCATCTTACCTGCACAATGTATAAATAAAGTAAAGACTTTCCTTGGTTCAATGTTGGCCTTCTTTGCTAAGTAGTTGATCTTGAGGGCGTCTAGACCAATCTTGATAGGACTCTTTACTAGGTCTTCTACTTCTGGTTCTTCAATAGTCTTTAAAGCCTTCATCTTCACTATTCTGGGTTTCATCAGAAATGGGGCCTCCTTCCACGTCCATTCCTACCACATAACCATCTTTGTTAGTTTCAGCCAAATAAGCTTCCTTACCTGCAGTGATATCGAGTTGCGCAAAGGCATTCCTCAAGTCATCACTTGGTTTGTTGATATGCTCTACTTTAGTGGGTTGAGCTATTGGCATGTCTGGTGGTTCATCCATGTTGTCTTGGATAGCTTGGACGGCAAGTATGAATCCATCTTTATGTCTCCTAGCCTTGGAACGTGTCATGGGACCTTATGTGACCTTAGGAATTGTTATGGGAACTTGGTTCTGGTACATGACCTCATCATTCCCTCCCCCTTCATAAGGTTTTGACCTCAAAACTGGTACATCTGCAAGATAAGGAGACAAGTCAGCAACATTGAACGTATGAGAAATGTTGAACTCACCTGGAAGTTCTAGGCGGTAGGCATTGTCATTGATCTTTTCCAACCCTCGGAATGGACCATCTCCTCTAGGTTCTAGTTTAGAACTCCTTTTCTATGGGAACCTCTCGGTTTCATGTGGATCCAGACCCATTCTCCTGGTTCAAAGGTCATCTCTTT